>JAWPHD010021268.1:0-28794 GCA_037043455.1 Cyrtodaria siliqua | reverse complement strand
TACCAGAATGAGTTCGGGCAGACAAAGAGACTACCAAAAAAGACTTCGGGTGAAGGGCATGCAGCAGAAAAGACATTCATACAAAATAAGCAAAGATGGTCACTACGGTATGCTTCAGATTGATATACCTAATCTTGTTGATCATCACAAACCTAATTGCTAGACAATGAGGGTCAGTTGTGCTAGATTTGAAAGTAGATGGTGATTTTATAAACTTGGTGAAAAAGCGTTACAACAATGGAAAAGCATACTCGAAGCTATCTTAAAATGCATTCAAGAAACTGACAGAATTATCTGGTTTACCAATTCATAAAAGCTCTTCAAAGTACAAGAAGATTTTAGGGGGTTGTGTATAATATCATAATAGTCCTGATGATCTGGTTAATGATTTAGAGTTAGTATGTGGAAGTATCGAATCGGGATATGATAGTCCACAGTTGGCGAATAAAGGTATTAGCATAATCAACGAGCTATTAAAAAATGGTAATATATTAGCCGGGGAACATGAGCAATTGTTTTCTAAATGTTTCAATTAATCTAATTATTATAATGAAAGAAATTAAAAGCAAGGAGGAATTAATTAGTTACTTGACTCGACAAGCGGCAGCATACAGACTTAGTCACAAATTATGCGGCAGAATTAACGCAGGGTTACATATCACAAGTGGGATAATTGGTTGTACTGCCGCATTGGTATTAATCCCCGCAGTTCCTGTTTTCATAGCTATTGTTGGAACAATTCCCCAATAATTGCGGACTTGATGCACAAACCTAAAATAACAGAGAAAAAAGGTTTTATTCAAATCATATCATAGGAGTTTCAACTTCTTTCATATGTGCAAACATCTAATATGCCAGATGGGGAGATAATCTCATCATGCTTTTCTAAAATACTCCATCTGCAGCAAAATGATAGTTTTACTGAACCCCTGGAAAGGTACATGTATATTGAGAGGTATAAATTGAATGGTTACTAAACCAGTTCTTTTTTAACTTGTGTCCATATGATATCGTACTTGTCTCTAGTGGCTTTTGTCTTAATTGGCTTCTTTTTTTTCTTTTTTTCTAATAGCTCGAATATCTTCTTGAAAATGTAATTAAATTTAATTACTCTTTTCCGGCCTCCTGCCTTGTCTAAAAAATGTACAGTATTGTAAAACAAATCCTCAAAACTCTGCTTATCTATTGGGGATAAATTGAACCCTCCCAAAACTTTTTCTAGATGATATCTTCTATGATAAACCTCTTCTTGCGAACTCCCCGATAATCTGCAACAAGATCATATCCATTGTGAGTCCCACACTCGAAGCAAATACGTTCTCCATCAAAAACTTTGAAGTACTATTACAATTTACGCATGCATAGGTGCAATTATAGCAACGTTTGTACCCAACACAATCCTCACAATGTGTCTTTTTGTCAACTATGTAAAACAAATCAATCCATGCAAAATTCAGAAGAATCAAAAACACCTAATACTCTCTTACAATATAAAATTATACAGTTCATCATATAATATACTATTATTATTATTTATTTAATTAGGGCTTAAAAGATTAAGAATAGTATAATATTATATGGTATACACAGATGATATAGAAAGTGTCAGGAAATATTACGCGAAGCAGGCTTTGTTGGTTGCTTTTGAGGGTACAAACACAATTGACAGAGAACTATTAATTTTTTCAAAATTTAGGATTTAATTGAGAAGATTATAACTGACTCTCAAAAGATGAAATTCCCGTGGAAAATAAGAAAACATGATATCAAAAGGGCAAAAAGCTTGTGCAACAAAAAGATCTCACTAGCAACTAAAGGCTTAGCAGATATTAATTTCTTTAATTAAGACTTTGCTGAGTTATTAAGGGAAGGAATTGATACTATTTTTATGCCGGTTAAATTAATTAATTATGGATTAAAGATTATTTTCTATGCACTTATTATATAATGAGTGTAAAAGAAATTGCAAAATCCCCGAAACAATATAGTAAGGTTTCCTCTGTAGGTATTATGGATAGATCCGATCCACTCGCTCAGCTTCGCCTGACGCGAAAAACAGTTACAGAATTCCTCAAGGTGGAATTACAAAGACCTAAAGGATTTAAATTATGTGTTATTTTAAAAATGACTTTCTCTAAGACAGTTAAAATCAATGATGCAGAGTCCACAACTACATATAAAACAGCTTACTTCGCGTCCCGGGCAACAATAATCTTAAATGAAAACGATATCAAGGGTGCTTTAGATACAGCAACTGATGAAATTATGAGTAGAATTAAAAACTGGCTCTGGCAGGGAAGTGGTTGGGTAAATGAATCAGTGGACATTTAGAGTTACCAAAATAACTTTCTAACTCTAGGAAAGGTATAATAAATATAAAAAAGAAAAAGATGATGAATGCTTCAGATGGTGCCATTTGGAATATAAATTTCCTGCTGCAAAAGATCCCCAACGAAATAAAAAGTACAAAAAGCATATTAGTGATCTTGATTACGATGGAATTACATTTCCTGTAACATTAAAGCAAATTCCCCAAAATAGAAACAAAACAATATATGTTTTAATATATTTGGATATGAAAAAAGTGGGGCGTATGCGCTGTACATATAAACAAATAAAGTAGAAGAAGAATGCGATATGCTTTTGATTGTTGAAGAAGAAAAAAAACATTATGTGTGGATAAAGAATTTCAACAGTTTAATGTTTAATCAAACATTACACGAAGGGAAACAATGGTTTTGTAAAACATGCCTGTAATGCTTTACATTAAAAAAAAGTCTTGGAAAAACATAAACCTGATTGTCTTTCTCTGAATGGCAAGCAAGCAATAAAAATGCCTTTTGCGAGTGAAAATGTTTTCTTTAAAAACTATGATAGGCAATTAATGGTTCCATTTGTTATATATGTCGACTTTGAAGCAATAACAGAAAAAATCTCTTCAGCTACAAATAATCCAAAAAACTCGTATACAGATGCATATCAGCAATATATGATTGTAGTTATGGATACAAGGTTGTCTGCTGCTATGATGACACATATTCCAAACCGGCTGTAACATACAGAGGACCAAATGCTGTTTATAAGTTTTTAAAACAAATGATAGAGGAAGAAAAATATTGTAAAAAAACTGCGAATACATGTTTTAAGAAAGATTTGACAATGACAGCAAAAGAAGAAAAAGAATTTAGGGCGTCCGAGAAATGTCATATTTGTGATGAACGATATATGACGTGTGATAGAGCAGTTAGAGATCATTGTCACATAAACGGGAAGTTTAGAGGAAGTGCTCATGATACATGCAATCTCAGTTTCAGACTAACTAAAAAGATACCTGTTGTATTCCATAATTTGAGGGGTTATGAAGCTCACTTTATAATGCAGCACATCGGAAAGTTAAAAAAAACGATAAATGTCATACCAAATTACATGGAAAGATTTATGGCTTTCATGTTGGGGTCAAATTTGGTGTTTATAGATAGTTTCCAGTTTATGTCACAGTCACTCGATAACTTGGTGAAAAACATTCCGTTGTTTAAATATATCTCTCAAGAATACTCTGATGAAAAGTTAGAACTTTTGAAAAGAAAAGGAGTTTACCCATATGATTATTGCCTGATAAGAAAAGCTTTTACTCTCAGTTAAATGATGCAAATATCTCAGATGAAGATTATGAGCATGCTAAAAAAATATGGAAGACGTTCAAGATCAAAAACATAGAGAAATATCATGATCAGTATTTGAAATGCGATGTTTTGCTGCTAGCTGATGTTTTTGAGAACTTCAGAAAAATGTGCTTTGAGTATTAAAAATTAGATCCTTGTCATTACTTCAGTAGTCCCGATTTAGCTTGGGATGCGTGTTTGAAAATGACTGGGATTAAACTTGACTTTATTACAGATATTGATCAATATCTGTTTGTGGAGAATGGGATGAGAGGTGGTGTGAGTTATATTGCGACTAGATATTCGAAAGCTAATAATAAGTATATGGAAAACTATGATAGTAGTAAACAGAGTACGTATATAATGTTTCTTGATGCTAATAACTTGTACGGGTGGGCGATGTGTCAAACTTTACCAACTGGTAATTTTAAATAGGTCGATAAATTTGAAGAAGGGAAATCAAACTATATTTTTGAGTGTGATCTTGAATATCCAGAAGAGTTACATGACCTGCATAATGATTATCCTCTCGCTCCGGAAAGTCTAAATATAAAAGATGAGTGGTTGTCGGACTACTGCAAGAACTTGAAGAGTAGAAAGAAATATAAAAAGATCGGACAGGGAAAGTAGCATTCAAGGAGGACAGTCAACCACAAAACACAGAAACAAACACGCAAACAGACAAACAAGAAGGCAAAAATAATAATAAATGCAAACGACATCACAAACACAACGGATTGACAATAGGGCTACCGTCTTGGAACGGTTAGTGTCAAAGTAGGCCACTGGGGGGGGGGGGGGGGGGTTTAAACCGGTTCTAGGGTGCATCAAACCTCACACTTACCCTACTGTCATCCCATTAAAACAAGACATTGTAAAAATACGCACCATGATCTAATCTTTAACCAACAAGGCAGCATCAATAGGCAATATAAGTAAAACACAAATATGCTCGTGTAAATATAATACAAAACAACAATAGCATAGAAAGCCACAATGAAGGTACTCAATGACTTGGCAGAAGCCAGAGCAACAAGAGAATAAACCATTAAGGCACGACAAGAAAGATCATAGACAAACATCAAACACCACCGTCCCAATGGGCCTTATGTAGGCGTCATCATAGGGTCCACAGCCTGTCCAGTCATTGTACAATTAAAGAGGAAAGCATAGTGGCGAACTGTAAAAGGGTCCACCACCAAGCATGCAGTACGTTGCAAAATGATAGGGTTATAACCTCTTTTGATAAACTTTGAAACAAGTTTAACAAAGATAAAATGAACGTGATCATGACCAAGAATCTTTCGAAGTTTATAAATCACATAACCAAAGAAAGAAATATAAAAAGATCGGACAGGGAAAGTAGCATTCAAGGAGGACAGTCAACCACAAAACACAGAAACAAACACGCAAACAGACAAACAAGAAGGCAAAAGTAATAATAATGCAAACGACATCACAAACACAAAAGGGTTGACAATAGGGCTACCGTCTTGGAACGGTCAGTGGCAAAGTAGGCCACTGGGGGTTTAAACCGGTTCTAGGTTGCACCAAACCTCACACTTACCATACATCCCATTAAAACAGGACAGTGTAAATAGGGAAATCCCCGCCATGATCTAATCTTTAACCGACAAGGCAGCATCAATAGGCAATATAAGTAAAACACAAATATGCTCGTGTAAATATAATACAAAAAAACAATAGCCTAGAAAGCCACAATGAAGGTACTCAATGACTTGGCAGAAGCCAGAGCAACGAGAGAATAAACCATTAAGGGCACGACAAGAAAGATCATAGACAAACATCAAACGCCACCGTCCAAATGGGCTTTAGGTAGACGTCATTATAGGGTTCATAGCCTGCCCGGTCATTTAAAGAAGAAAGCATAAAGGCGAACTGTAAAAGGGTCCACCACCAAGCATGCAGTACGTTGCAAAATGATAGGATCATAACCTCTTTTGATAAACTTTTTAACAAGTTTAACAAAGATAGAATGAAAGTGATCATGACCAAGAATTTTTCGAAGTTTATAAATCATATCACCATAGAAGTCAGGTTGTGATAGTCCTTGTCGCAGTAGAGTCCTTAAATTACTTTTATATTTGGAAAGAAGATCAGGGTTACGATAATAACATTATTTTGCAAAGGTTTTACGAAGTTTATGGTAATGGTAACCCTGATAGAGTAGCTTTTTAGTTATACAAAGATTACGAATATTAAAGTCCTCAACTGGAGTACAAGCTCTTGAAAAACGAATAAGTTGAGATACGTACACCCCATAAGAAGTCGCTAGGGGAACATCCCCATCCAAGTGGGGATAATTAACAATGTCAAAATTAAAATCATCTCTCTTGTCATAGATTTTGCTAATTATATCACCATTTTCAATCGAGAGATCTAAATCAAGAAAAGAAGCGTTATTATCAGACATATTAGCTTTGTTAAGCTGAAGTTATATAGGATAAATATTATTAACCACAGTTGAAAAGAAAGGGTTGTCAATGTTCAATATGTCATCCAGATACCGAGAGGTGTCATTAAAGGCTTCAATAACATCTGCCTGGGTATCTGGTGAAAGACTCAACATGAAATCTCTTTCATAGCAAAATAAAAACAAATCTGCGACAAGTGGTGCACATTTCGTACCCATAGGGATACCAACAATTTGTCTATAAACGGTGGTTCCATACCTGACGAAAATGTTATCTAATAGGAAGATGAGTGCTTCACAAACTTCATAGCAAAAATGAGATATAGGGTCCAATAGAAACCACAGCGTCTGGGCGCAAAGGCATCGTAGGTCCGCGCTGTACTGCAAACAAGGACTTGAAAATACAATGCAAGAGACAAAAAACAACAGAAAGGGTGGTGAAGACATGGTTACCGACTTGGAACAGTCAGTAGGCAATAAGGCCCACTGGTTAGCTTGAATCGATTTTATATGCGCACAATCCTCGCTATTATCCTGTCTTCAGCGCCCAAATAGACAAGACAGTGTAAACAAAACTACATCCCATCAAAAGGATTTCTCTAACAATAAAGTCCACATCCTGAGAAACTAACTAAAGAAACAGATACAAAATAATAAAACATCTCAGGATGTATCCAGAATCGTACTGAACAACCATAGTAGTTGCAGCTAAAGCGAAAACCAATCTAGGGTACGACCAGAAAACCCGAGGGACGAAAGCTCATGCACCCACCTCCCTTAGTTGGAGTTTCAGTAGGAACAATCATAGAGTCCCAAAAGGTAGTACAGTCATCGCACAAGTGAAAAGTGAAGCGTAATGACTGACTGTAGAGGGGTCAATCACTAAACATGCAGTGCGCTGTAAAACCAAAGGGTTATATCCTTTTCTGACGAACTTCCTGATTAAATTTGTAAAGCGGTCAGTAAACCCGTCAGACCCCTTTAACTTTGGCAGTTTATAGACCACATATCCATAAAATGAGGGTTGTGATATGCCTAGTCGCAGAAGTGTTTTAAGGTTGGTGTTTTACTTTTCCACCAGGCCCTCTTTGCGGCGGTAGAATTTAGAGAAAGATCTACGTAGTTTGTGATAACGAAATCCATGCTGAAGAAGTTTGCTTGTAATAACTTGATTTCGATCATTAAAGTCTATAACATCATTACACGCTCTAGCAAAACGAATGAGCTGGGAGATATACATCCCGTATGAGGTAGCACGAGGTACATCTCCATCCAGGTGTGGAAAGTTAACGATGTTAAAATTGAAATCATCTCTCTTATCATAGATTTTAGTATGAATACAATCATTTGAACTCGAGAGATGAAGATCGAGAAATGCTGCTACTGTATCCGAATTGTTGGCTTTATTCAACGTGAGCTCTGGTGGATAAATGTTATTAACCATATGAGCAAAGAACGGATTATCAATATTGAGTATGTCATCAAGATACCGAGAAGTATTATTAAAGGCATCAATAATTTCACCCTGGCTAGCAGGTGACAAACTCAACATAAAATATCTTTCATAGCAGTACAAAAACAAATCTTCAACAAGTGGCGCACAGTTAGTACCCATAGGAATACCAACAACCTGGCGGTAAATAGTGTTACCGTATCTTATAAAGATGTTATCCAGAAGAAAAGACAAGGCTCTGCAAACATCAGTACAAGTCCACAAATTGTACTTATCAATGGGGGCGTTAGTAAAGAAAGCCCTGACATTATTACAAGCTAGAAAAGTTGTACCTTCTCTAGCAAATGTCTTCTGAATAAGCTGAAGCAATTTTTCTTTGATAAGATTATGTGGTAGTGTAGTATACAGTGTATAACAGTCGATGAGAAGAGGCATGCAAATGCTTACACCGTAGTTTGTCAAGAACTTATCCAGAATTTTTGATAGACCAAAACAGATTGATTCCTGAGTTCTCGATGGCCTTTCCGCAATATTTTATATATAATATGTTCTTTAATCGCGGAAAGTCAGGAAGTCAATAGTTTTGATATATTGGTCGTGGTACATGAACTAGAATTAGCGATAAAACGTGCATTGTAAGGAATTTTGTGAAGTTTGGTATCCAGTTCATTGTAGGGAGCTTCGTCTGCTTACTAATTACAGAAACCTTTATAGTCTCCATAAAGGTCACATGCTGGGAAACAATGTCCGTTTCCAGCAGAGGTGTAGTGAGATAACCAGAAGTGCTCGCTAGCTCAGCATTCAAAGTATTGATATAATGTAGTCGTTAGACAATAATCATATTGTTGGAAGCTTTGTCTGCTGGAACTAGAGCAAATTCAGTATGTAAATTCTGAATACCCTTCTTAAGGTGCCGTAAATTGTAAGTAGAAGGCCGTGAAAGCAGGGATGGATTTGATTCGTAAAATAAAATACGTAATTCAACAATTTCTGAAATAGTTTTCGTCCAAGCAGTAAGTGCATGTTTATCTGCTTTTTCTCGCTTACACCACTTTGTACAGAACCCGCAATTTCATTGCGACAGGCATTCAAATAAGTATCAGATGGAAGGCGATACTTAGGCCCATTGGCAATTAAATGCCGAAACCTCTTATCCTCAATTACATCAAGATTTCCATTAAGTCCACATAGTATAATTGTCTAAACTGCCGTTAGTATTAAAAAAATGCTTTAATATTATTACATGCCAAAAATGTAGTATTTTCTCTAGCGATTGTTTTTTTAATAAGAGAAATTAGCTTGTCTTTATTAAGGTGATGTGGTAAGGTATTTTATAATGTAGAGAAGTCATAAGTGCTTATTGATGAAACTTGACCTTTATTGAAAATTTTATCAAGAACGTCTCCTGATTTTGTTATAGACCAAAATAAATGAATCATAGAGTTTTCATAAGTTTTATCACAGTATACTTTAACGTGATCTTTAACGGCAGTAAGACAAGAAGTTAAAACTTTGGAGATGTTTGTTGTGGTGCAGGCACTAGAATTCGAAATAAAGCGAGCCTTGAAAGTAAAGCACCGAGTGATATGTGCGGAAACAACATCATCCTCAGTAGAATTAACTGGAGTATACCAATTGGTGCTGCCGAGTTCCAGAGATAAAACATTGACGTAATGTAGGCGTCAAACAATAATTACATTATTACCTGCTTTATCTGCAGGAACTAAAACAAATTTATTATGACATTCCTGAATTCCCGATTTTAAATTACGAAAGGAAAACCTAGGTCTCGGAGGAAGTAAAGAGGGGTTAGCAATATAAAAGTTAATACGTGTATCTAGAATTTTAAGAATTGACTTCTTCCAAGTACAAAGCGAGTTTGGGTTCACATCTTCTCTACGACACCATTTAATACTAAAATCTTTCAATGGAGTGGGCGATCTGAGCACGACAGGCATTAAAATCAATAGTTGAAGGTAATCTATATTTAGGACCTTTCGAAAACAAATGCCGAATACGTTTATCAACAATATCAAAATTACCGGTGATGACATGACCTGCTGGAGCATAGCAACATTTAAATGTGTTGCATTCACATTCCTTAGGAGTATTATGTATTATATCAAGGTCAGAAACTATTTTGTTGTAGTTGAAAATAATATTTCTGGTAGTCTTTTTATACTTATAACAAATTAGAGGACTTTCGGAATTTTCGAAATATTTTGGGATAGAATCAACTACATTAGTATCTCGAAAAATATTAGGCCTGTCAATGAAATCAATACCTTTATTAATATATAGCAGTTTTAGAAGATGCTTGACGTTATCAGACTCCTTGTCAATATGGGGTCGGATAACATGTTGTGTGTAGATTTGAACTATGGAAGCGGTGTTATACAAGAGATCTGTACGAAATAAAATTGTGTCGGCTTCCTCGTCGTTCAACTTTAGTGAAGATATGGACAAAGAGGTAAGCCGTGAAAGCATATAATGCTTTCCAGACTGTTTAAAAATAGTATGTAAATCAGCGACAGAAATAATTAAACGCGATTTACGTTTAATGTTACCATTACGCCTAAGACCATGAGACCTAGATTTACGCTTTCGAATAGAAAATATAGAAAAAATGTCAATATTAGGATTTTTAGAAATATTTCCTTCTTGATAAATATTGTCATTAAGGCCGTAAGTTTGATTTGGGAACAAGGAAAATAAGGAAAATTGGTACTACATTGAAGTATAAGGAAAAGTATGTTACACATTACAGAAATTTAAAGTTGTATGAAAGTTTGGGGCTGAAAGTGTAAAAGATACACAGTATACTTCAGTTTGATGAGTCTCAATGGTTGAAAGTGTATATCGACTTTAATACTACAAAAAGGACAGCTGGTAAAAATGCTTTCGAAAAAGATTTCTTCAGGCTTATGAATAATTCAGTTTTTGGCAAGACGATGGAAAACTTGAGAAAGAGAGTTAATGTTAAGCTAACGCATGACGAGGAAGTTCTTTTGAAATATGTGGCAAGACCATCGTTTATTTCTTGTAAGGTGTTTAGCGAAAACTTGTTTGCAATCAATAGGGTAAAAGAAAGACTTGTCTTAAATTGCCCTTTTTATGTTGGTATGTGTATTCTAGACTTATCAAAATACTTGATGTATGATTTTCTCTAAAATTATGCTAAAAACAAATACAATGAAAAAGTCAAATTATTGTTTACTGACACTGATTCTCTGTGTTATGAAATAAGGAGAGAAGATGTATATGCTGATCTTTACAAAGACAAAGAACTTTTTGATAACAGTGATATGATCCAAAACGTGAATTTTAATTCAGCGATAACAAAAAAATTATTGGCAAGATGAAAGATGAAGCCTGTGGTGCGGTGATCGTAGAGTTTGTTGGATTGAGGAGTAAGTCATACTCCTTCATTTTGGCTGATAATACTGGGACAAAACCAAATGCAAAGTTATCAAAAAATGTGTTGTCAAAAAACAGATAACGCATGATAACTACAACAATATTTTATTTACGGCAACAGAAGCTCATCATAAAATGAAAGTTATCAGATCTATCAAACACAAGCTGGGCAGCTATGAAATTAATAAAAAAAAGTTTTTCTGCATATGATGACAAAAGATACATATTAGACAATGGCCGGGATACATTAGCATATAAATAATAATTAAAGTCAAATATAATATATTACTTTATATATGGAACAAACATTTGTGGAAGAGATATGTGAAAAACTTGAGGAGTTGAAAGGCAAACATAGGAAAGCGTTGTTGGCATGCAAACAGGGCCGGGTGGAATATGATGTGATTCATGCTGATTTTCTAGATACCAGGAAAAGTCGAATTAACAAGCGAAAACGATTACTATCGGAAATGAATTATTATCTAGAAAAAAATGATCATATCAAAAGAAAGCTTTTCAATTTGAAAAGCAAAATACGCAAATGCAGAAAAGTAAAATAGTCTATGATCGAGTGTGATATGTATAGTGATGACGAGGATGATTGCCCTGTTCCTTCTGATTTTATTTAACAGCCAAGACTAGACCCAATGCCGTTTTAGGTCGTGTGATTTGGAAACTTCGCCAAAAGTAGATTAACATAAAATAGGAATAAATAAAATAGTTGCACCCTTACAAATAAGTAGCAAGTTATATTATCAATTATGTGCGAGTAGTATACAAACTGGGGCCTGTTCCTTCCGACTTATTTTAACAGCCGAGACTGAAATCATCTACGGTGTTGGGTTTGAAAGATATTGATTACCTGATCTACAGTTGTTTTATTTGGGGTTGATTAAAAAAGTAGCAAGTATATTATCAATTATTTATAAGTAGTATAGAAACTGGCGATGCTGGCGGAGTTTTCTTTGAGGGGGTTTGCAATGAGTTTTAAATTTATTGGTTGGCTTGCGGTCTCATTGCATACATCTTCCCGATGAGAAAACTGCGCCAGCGCCGCCAGTTTTTATATTACTGATGATGATGGGCAGGAGGATTGATGGATGTGAATGGGCAGGACGTTTAAGATAAGAAATGAGTGTGATTGGGGTGAGGATGGGTGGGGGGTGATGGAAGCAGAATGATTAAGGTATGCGGATGGGCAGGAGGGTTTAAGAGAAGAAATGTGTATGTGGGGAGGGTGAGCAGGAAGCTCATGGATGTGGGAGGAAAGGATGTTTAAGAGAAGAAATGTGTGTGGGAGGGTGGGGGAGCAGGAAGCTTAAGGAATGTGGGTGGGCAGGAGATTTAAAAGAATAAATGTATGTGGGGGAGGGGAAGCAGGAATCTTAAGGGATGCGGGTGGGAGGGAGGTTTAAGAGAAAAGATGTGTGTGTATGTGGGGGGTGGGGGTAGCAGTAAGCTTAAGGGGATGCGGGTGGGCGGGAGGTTTAAGAGAAGAAATGTGTTTGTGGGGGAGGGAGGAGAAGGAACCTTAATGGATGCGTGTGGGCAGGAGGTTTAAGAGAATAAATGGAGGGGGTGGCAGGAAGCTTAAGGGATGCGGGTGGGCAGGAGGTTTTAGAGAAGAAATGTGGGTTTTTTGAAGTGGGGAGCAGTGTGTGTGGGAATGGGGCTGGGTGGGGAGAGCAGGAAACTTAAGGGATGCGGGTGGGCAGGAGGTGTAAGAAAAGAAATGTGTATGTGGAAGAGGGAGGAGCAGGGACCTTAATTGATGCGTGTGGGAAGTAGGTTTAAGAGAAATACGTTTGTGTGTGGTGGGGTGGGTGGGGGGGGAGTGGAAGGAAGCTTAAGGGATGCGGGTGGGCAGGAGGTTTAAGAAAAGAAATGTGTGTGGGGGAGTGGGGAACAGGAAGCTTAAGGTTGCGGGTGGACAGGAGGTTTAAGAAAATAAATTGAGGGGTGGCAGGAACCTTAAGGGATGCGGGTGGGCAGGAGGTTTAAGAGAAGAAATGTGTGTTTTTGGGAGTGGGGAGCAGGAAGCTTAAGGGATGTGGGTAGACAGGAGGTTTAGGAGAAAAAATATATGCGTGTTAGTGTTGGTCGGGGGTGTGTGGGAGGGTGGGGCGTGGTTGCAGGTAGCTAACATGGCAAACCCCTTTATTCCTGGGATCAACTTGGAAAAATAAAACAAAAAAAACATGAGGTGGCATGATGGTGTGGGGGCGAGGGTAAGGGTAAGGGTGGAAATTTACCATTTTTGCCATCATAAAATGTTTCTAATCCTGACAAATCGCTTGCACGAGCACCATTTTGGTCCCAATAAAAAACAATTATATGGGGGGTGGACCCCGAAACCGCTTGTGGAAGAGGTGTACCTACTCACAAACCCTCCCACACTCTGCGCTTTGCACGTTGTATTAGGAGTAGGATGAAAACAGGTCATGCTACGCCCCTGCCTACCCATCCCATTCATTAAACCTCCTGCCCACCCATATCCCTTAAACCTCCTGTCCAAACCCCATTTTCTAAACCGAAGCATATATCATTATTTTATAGGCAAACATTGTTATAACTGGCTTCTCGCGAGATTTTTTTTATTTGTGTGTGATTATTGATCATTATTATAATTATAATAATGCTCGACTTTGGGGGTTTTATTTTTAGGCAGGTCATAATAATGTGGCGAACATTATAATAAAGGCGCTGAGTTGGTTATTATAATAACATTATTGCATGTAGCGATTATAATAAAAAAAATATTAACATCTTTAATGTAGTGATTATTATAATAAAAAATGTTAACATTTTTAGAATGTATACATTTTCAGAATGTATATATTTTTTTCAGAATGTATGGATTTTCAGAAAAATCATGCTATTAAAAATGTATGGATTTTCAGAATAATGATAACACGTACGAAATCGTAGAAATGTTATGATTATAATAATTCAGTTAAACATATAGTAAAAGATAATTGTAATCACAGGGTCCCCTGCTGCTTTCCATACTATCAATAAAAAAATGTTAACATTTTTAATGTGGTGATTATAATTCAAATAAACATATAGTAAAAAAATGATTATATTAGCAGGGTCCCCTAGGCTTTCCATACCTACGGCTTTCCATAGTTTTCTCTTTTTTGTCAGATTTTAAATCGACATATTTATAACACATAATCGACAAACTGTACATAGCTTGAAAGAAATATCTCGTCTATACCAGATAAATATCTCGTGTAATACAGATAATACTCATTACATCGAGTAATTTTATATTGATATATTGAAATATATGTATTTGTGTTGTTCCAACGCGATATAAAGAAAAGAAAAAAAAGTCAAGTTCACTATAAACGATTTATTGTAAAATAAAGAACCATTTCAACGTATTTGTATTGCATTTATTGAATTACATCGTGTTTTGTCGACATAAATATATCGAGTTTAGATATATATCATAACACGTCGACTTACTTTAAATTGAGAAATTCAATATAACCCAACAAGACGAGGCACGAATACGCTTCCGTAAATTTGTTTAAAGAAAAGAAAAAAGTCAAGTTCACTAAAATTCATTTATTGTAAAATAAAGAATCATTTCAACGTATATTGAATTACATCGTGTTTTGTTGACATAATTGTATCGATTGATAGATATATATCATAACAACTCGAGTTATCTTAATTGAATTGAATTGGGGTTTTAAGGCGCACCAACACATGAAAAGGTTATATGGCGCCTAAAAGGCATGAACATGCCAGGCTCATCTTCCATGTACATCGAGATAAAATATGGAAAATGGGCCTAGAACCTTCTCACCCTGAACTGCAGAGTTGCTGCAAATTCTATCGTAGAAATCGAGTTATTTTAAATTGAGAAATTCAATATAACCCAACAAGACGAGGCACGAATAAGCTTCCGTAGAAACTCGATTTTCTCTGCTTGAATCTCGATATTCTCTACTCGAATCTCGATATTCTCTACTCGAATCTCGATTTTCTCTACTCGAAACTCGATATTCTCCACTTGAAACTCGATTTTCTCTACTCGAAACTCAATATTGTCTACTCGAAACTCGATTATCTCTACTCGAAACTATATTGTCTACTCGAAACTCGATATTCTCGACTCGAAACTCGATATTCTCTACTCGAATCTCGATTTTTTCTACTCGTAACTCGATATTTTCCACATGAAACTCGATTTTCTCTACTCGAAACTCAATATTGACTACTCGAAACTCGATTATCTCTACTCGAAACTATATTGTCTACTCGGAAATCGATATTCTCGACTCGAAACTCGATTTTTTCTACTCGATATTGTCTACTCGAAACTTGATATTCTCCACTCGATATTCTCTACTCGAAACTCGATTTTCTCTATTTGAAACTCGATACTTAGAAAATGTGAAAACTGTACATATCTAAATTCTTCAACATGATACGATGAATACATCTGATATAGGTCCTTAGCGCTCCGATTTATATTTCTTTGAATTATTTTCCATTCAAGGTATTAGTTCTACAAAAATGAAACGACGGGCGTATATGCTCCGATTGGCGATGCTTTTTTTAACTTAATGCACATGGGACATTTCATAAAAAATACCTGAAGCCGTTAATCCATAATCACATAATGCAGTTATCGAAGACAGTACAAGACAAAAGGCTCCAAACGGCCAAATTAAAATGGAACAAAAAACTTGCACGGGCACATTTCATAAAAATGTGTGGAGGTGTTAATACTGTTCAAAATCACAATCCACTTTTTGCGAACATACAGAGAGACAGACAGACAGAGAGTAACGTATAGCCCCCCTATGGTTATACACTGGTAGTGGACTAATAATAGTAAACGCTACCTTTTAAAGTATTTTATATTGAAGTACATAATTATATATATTATGTATGTGTATCCAACATCTGGCAGAACTGAAATGTCCGGTCTGATCAGTACGTTCAGCAGAAATTTAACCACATGCTGATAGCTTATATATATATATATATATATATTATATTATAAATGATTAAATGATTCTGTGAATCGTAGTTTCTCAGGAGAACAAATCTCGACCTTTAATTATCAAGAGTCAATTATCAATCCCAAACAATCTTTTTTTTTGTCCTGGAGTAAGATCACGAGACATCATTTTTGATATACTGTACAAAATAAACTTGGAAACTTGATGTTACTTTTACAAGGGCTTATATAAGGGTATAAATAAGACAGATGTGATTATAAGATAAAGATGAAATACGTGGATACATCTCTGCTGCCTCTATAACACCATTGCTGCTCATATTTGACTGTTTTCTATTGGTAATTTTCGAACTTAGATTTTCTCTACTCGAAACTCGATATTGTCTACTCGAAACTCGATATTCTCCACTCGAAACTCGTTTTTCTATACTCGAAACTCGATACTGTCTACTCGAAACTCGATTTCTGTACTCGAAACTTGATATTCTCTATTCGGAACTCGAATTTCTCTACTCGAAACTCGATATTATCTACTCGAAACTCGATATTCTCAACTCGAAACTCCAGTTTCTCTACTCGAAACTCGATACTTAGAAAATGTGAACATCTTTATTTACACTGTCTTGTCAAATTGAGCGTTGAAGACAGGATAATAGCAAGGTTGTGCACACTTAAAATTGATTTAAGCTAACCGGTGAGCCATATTTCCCACTGACCGTTCCATGTCGGTAACCCTGTATTCACCACTCTTTCTGTTGTGTATTGTCTTTTTCCTTGTATAGTTATTTTGCTCATTATTTACAGTGCGGATCTACGGTGCCATTGCGTTTGGGTACTGTGATTTCTATAGGACAATGTTTCTCATTCCTGATCTGTTGCACCAATGTGACACACAGATGCCGTTTCGAATTAATAACAGAGAGGTGAGATGATGTGTTATATATATATGAACACGCAACAGCAAACTCTAAGCAGCGTATGCCATTACTTGATGCCCTCTATAAATATGAGAATGAGGAAACGTCCGATCTAAAAACACCAAAGAGATGTCTTTGACTTTATAAAGTAACTATTTAACTATTCTTGACAGGTGTATTTTGTCATTATAAATTGCTTTCTAACTGAAAATGATTTTTTGAAAGTTAATACACTATGAATGAATGCAGGAAATTGTAATTTATCAGAATGACATTTGATAGAAGAAATACAGGATACGTGTCGGCTTAGCAGGGTATTTCAATCTTTCTAATCTAAATATATGTTCGTTGTTGTTTGATGATTTTATGTTAATGGATACAGGATCTAGACTGATGGAAATAAAACGCATGCTAAGGAAAACTGTGAACACTACATGCAGAGCCAGTTTGGCGCGTGGTCCTATATTTATGATATAATCTCGCGTATTACGGTTTGTACTTTGTGCATGTGGAGTTAGTTTCTGTTTATTTATTTATGTAAGCCAAATATAGCCCATGAACATCTTTAAATAATGTACACATTTATACATAATTATCACTGGTGGGATAAGCAAGAACATAACATATTTATATAGTACGAGAGGTGTGTTCAACTTATAACGTAACACTTTCATTTTGAACCTGATTCAAAAATCTTGACATTCTCGCCGAATATGTTCATTTTAATGTCAAGTCTAATGTTTCTTTCGATATTTAACATTATGACATGAACTATTATGTGATTCCTAATTTTGCTGCATCCGTATTTTTGTAATATGGTAAAGAATGACATTTCGAAGCAAAAAAGTTCAATTATAATAAGTAATGACAAAACAAATTTAAAAACAAATGCTTGTAATTTGTCGTTTAAGGTAATAGTAGTCTGATATGTCCATGTTTGAACGTAAACAAATGGAATATGCATTTGTTTGCTATTTGTCGGTTTTCACGATTTCAGCGCAAATTAACCTGAACTAAAACTTTGAAAATTATTAAATCTATTAAAACTTCTAGTTCGAAACATCAGCTGCATGCATTGTTATGATGTCCTCCTCTATGAAAAAAAATAAGTTTCGTTACTTTCTTCTTTCTTATAAGAAAGGAAATGAAAAAATATATAACTTAAGATTTAGGGGCAAAACACACAAATTTGCAAATAATGATGAAAAAAATATAAACTTTGACCAAAATATATATTTTTTATCACATACTTCCCTATAAATACGTTGTATTTGAAAAGACGATACGACATAGGGGGCACTCCACAGTTTAATGTATATTTCTCAATCATCAAACCCATGACAAGCCCTTAGCCTGAATCCTTGAGCAAAAATAAATCACATCATCATTGTGTCATACATTTCTTAGAAGACAATAAAATTACCCATGTTTCCATACCAAATAAAAGTATAAAAAAGAATTTTCTGTACAACTTTAGTCCCATTTCTTTAAGATTACCCCACCCCTCAAAACATGCTAAAAAAGCAATTTTAGCAATATTTCAAATGTCAATAAATAAAAAATCAAAAAAAATCCTACGCATATCAGGGTCATGTCTGCACTCATAATGCTCTTGCATATCAGGAAATGCTAAATTTTACATACCTAGTCCGGCGTTTAAAAAAGTTATTCCATGCTGATCTCCCCGTGATTGAAAATCAGCCATTTTACCTACTTTTAGGAAGTTTTTGATTGGTTCACATTTTTTATTTATAGCCTCCAAAAAACCCAAAGAATGCATATTCGAATACACCAAAATAAACTTAGAAGTACTCAAAACTGAAAAAAAACATCAAAAATGTGCTTCATAATTATTATAAATACCATCCATGGACCTAAAAGATGCTTAGTTGATTTCTTTCTGATTTACACCATGGACATTCATGCGAAACTGAGGAGTGCCCTCTTAGACCTACCTAGTCATATCCATCAAGATTTCGTTTCCGGGCAATAAAGTCGGGCAATAGAGCTTTATTGCATGCATGAAACAAAGGATGAACAATTGTCATATCACGGAAATAACCGAATGTTCATCTCGATCCTTTTACCCGAGTGATACGGAAATAACCGATTAGCTACGATTGTATACCATTTGTCACGGGTATTGTTTGTCGCCTGCGTTTCATTAGTTACTTCCATCCTGTTTTCGCGGCAGATTATTGGCTATAGAATAATTATCCGTGGATAAAATAATCACTTATGACAATTCACCTTGGTTAGAAAATTTCAAATTCAATGGAATTCATTTTCAATAAGATTTCGGACAAAAATAAATGTTGTGTACCACTCACGCGACAGACATGAGCACACCAGAATGGACTAGATCTAATAAAAAAAATTCTATCTGGAAAACAGCGTACTGAGTGAGCTGAAGTTGAATTTCGACAAAGCTCAAGTATATGATAAATAGAATAAAAAATGTGTATTTTCATATCACACCCTATAGCAGGCCCTCGACCCATATCAGCCCTCGGGCTGATATGGCGTCTCAGGCCTGATATAGGGTGTGCTATGAAAATACACATTTATTATTCTCTGTATACGGTATGTGATAATACAGCAACAATGACATTTCATTTTTGTCTCATAAAATATGAATAAAATGCTTATTTTGATAAATGTTTAAAATCATCCTAGCAAACTGTCCTATATTTTGTCAATTTCTTAAAATTCGATAAAATTTGAACTTTTAATTCAACATTTATATTTTTGTCTTAAAAATAAAACATACGATCATATTTAAATTTCAAACACAGTTTTAAACAATTACAATATGAATGTAATGACATTATTTGGTTTAAGGTAAAACTCAACGGCAATAGAAACATATAGGTTTAAAATTGGAAACTAGTGGGTACCTAATTCAAAATGTAATTTAAAGCGAACCGCGTGAACTTGTATATTATTTTAAATGCATATGTTCTAACTAACATAACACCTGAAATCTTAATTTATAAAAGTCATATTATTAACGTTAAATTTAGTTTAAGGTATTGCACTTTTTGTAGGGCGAACGCGTTACAGCCGCGTAACGTAGCTGGCGTCATAAAAACGACAACACGACGTCATGATTTTTCTTACAATTTGCCGCCGTTTACAAGGTGAATTGATAACATCAAAGTGAAACTATCACGTCGTAGGTGTGTCATGTGATAAATAGCATCTTACGTTCGTGACTGTGTATTATTGACTTTAATAAACTCGTTTGATAAAACTATAGGATACTCGGCAGAGCCTCGTACCATATCATGTTTTTCAACTCGTTTATTAAAATCAATAATACACAATCACTCATGTAAGATCCTTTATTTAGCACAGACACTTACCATTTAACAACTTTCGTGTACAGACAGTGGTCTGTTTTGTGAGCGATTCAAAGAAAAATATTTCGACGCGATATCACGCAAATATAATTTTTGTTATTTCGTTATAACGAAATAACGATACTAGTAGAAATCAGCCACCATAATCCTGGAATATCTTAGTTATACTACTTTGAGATATACGCATTATAATACTTTGAGTTATACGATATCTAAGTCGTTAACAGTTGACGTGATGAATAGAATATTTAATGTTCAGACTAACAAAACGTGTGTAACGTTATCTTTGATCCGAATGAAAGATATTCTGATTGTGGATGTTCTCAATACAGGCACGCATACTTGCTTGACATTTACAAACAATAAAACCGTATTTAATGTTATTCATGCATTACTGCATGCATACTTGTGTCACTTACTCCGTTTGTTGTCATCTATTTCAAAGTTTAGGATTTGACACGTGTATTAGAATCTTTCAATACCAAGCAAGTCGATGGCGCGCCATCGTATACCCCCGCCCTATTTAATCAGTGGCATGTATTCACACGTAAGCCAGTGGTAACACAGTGCAAGTTTAAAGCATTTCAAACAATAATATCACAACTATACTATTTTCTACACTCATTATGACTCATCCTCACCCCTCAAGATGACACACGGGTATGGGAGTACATTCCTGTTTCAATGGCATTTATTTTTTTGACCCAGGGTGCTCACGCAAAAACTCGTCACGTATGTATTGACCATTGAACAAATGATAATACATAGTTTTACATAATTCCACACTCCTACAGTTAAGCATGCGTGATTAATTGTACTTTCTATGTACAACCACTCACACGAACATCAGCTATAGACTAAATTCTACATTTCAACCCCTGTCCATCACCCAGGATGACTCTCGGGTACTTCTGTGCATGAGCGCACCTTTGCTGTAATGGTTTTCATTTGATATGCAACATGACCGTATTTGGAATATAATCGACTTGACACACCCAAGTCTAGTCCCAAGTGTATGACCGAGGGAGCTCACGTAAAAATCCGACAGACATGCATTTACCCTTAAGGCGACGATACTGCATACACAATTTTCACACTAAGTATGTACGAGTAATTGTACTTGTATTTAAAACTACTCCAACAAACATCTAATACAGATTAACCTGGAGGGACTATTGTTATTTACATTGATTAAATAGGGTAAGCGTGAGGTTTGCTGCACCCTGGGACCTGGTTTAATCCTCCAGCGGCCCGTTTTGTCAATGACCGTTCCAAGAAGGCAGTCTTGTGATCAACGATTTTATGTTTGTGACGTCATATCTTGCCTTTTATTCATCTTTGTAATACTGTTTTGTTTCTGTGAGTATTTAGATGATTGTAGGCCTTAAATGCTACATTTCCTGATCGATTTATATATCTACTTTTACTTTGTATACAAGACTCTTAAACACTGACATTAGAGAGGAAGATAATCACTAACGTATGAGCGATAACGCAGATTTTTTTTTATAAAAAACACAGCTAATTTCGTATCTATGACTGTTTGTTTATAAAACACATATTATAATAAAACGCATATGGTGTTAACCCAGCAGTAGGGCTAGGCTAAGAATTGTCTCTTTGAACATGTTCAACAGGTGTTTCTTAGTCGTGAATGCAATGATATGACGTCATGGTCCACTTGTTGTGCCGAGTCCCTATGTTACTGTTTATCCCCATATGTTTAACAACATTTGGGACAAAGAGACTTGTGTACTAACATAACATACACTATTGGTTTGAAGAAGAAAACAATCGAAATGTTGCGTTTTTAAATGTACTTAGTATATAAGCATTAACAGTGGGTCCTTTTCCTTTTACTACGTTTGTGTTTTAAATTATGTGTTGTATTGCACTAAGAGCGCTGTTGCATACATGTGTATTACAGTACATCTGCAGTATGATTCGGAGGAATACTAGCTGAGGGAAGTGAGAGTGTTATTCTTGGATGTTACCATTTACACAAAATAATATATTACAATGTTAAATATAAGTGTAACTCTATTGGTTATCATCATATTTGTTTTAAAGACTTTCTTACAAAACATTGCTAGTTTTATCAGTAGTGAATTTTTATCATGTATTTAGAAGATGAGTGAGCTTAAACATATTATGGAGATTTGTAAATTATGCTGGAATGTGAGATTATCTCAAATCATGATACTAAGGGCAAATAAGAATGAAGTGATATTCATCTTCAATATCATTTAAAGTACATAGTGAGCATTGGTTTAAACATATTTTATTTCAAAGATAACGCATTATATAATTGTTACATACAATAGGTAAATGGATCGCAACGAAAGTAAAATGCTTATAGAGATCCTCTAGTGAGCATTGCCTTTGGTTTCCAGGATTCATATAAACAGATGATATCTTGATCATTTACAATATTTAAAAATCCATGAGATGGGAGTTTTTCTGATGTAAGTCCTTCGACATTCCAAGACACACACTTTAACACACTCTCACGTGGGTCCTATATGTTATCCCTGTATAGAGTTGTATTGATGTATAGCTTATCAACACTAATGTACACCTCTTTGTCTTGATCATGTGCCTGTTTCATGATGGTGATACATTTTTTCCTGGTTTCCATGACTTCTTTGGGGAATTGCTCGCTTATACCATATGGTAGTCCGCTGAGGTTCTTTGTAGATTTCCGCACACATATGTACCATTTCGAGGGATTAAACTCCAATCCCACACTAAAATTATACGTGCAGATAAGACGGACGCGCTCCGAACTAAGCTAAATGGGACAATTAGTTGATGCAATATATACTTTATTGAAAACCTAATGCGCTAATTGATATCGCGTGCAAGTTTCAATCCTAGTCGTGGACCGGGCCACTGTGGTGTGGTGATGTGCACCGAGGTATTAGGCAAGTGATAGTGCGTAGTCTACTAAAGCTGCAAGTTCAATATGAAACGGCGATAAACCAGCGCCATAACGGGATTAATTTCAGTATCAGGTGTGTGGAGCTTAACTACAGTGTTTATATACTGAAAGGAAAATTAAACGCATAATCAAAACATTGCCTATACGACATTATTATATACACCTAATTCCACGTGATATTCCAGATATATCTCAGCGTGTTTTTTACAAACAGGGGCTACAAATAATTACAGAAAGGACAACTATATCACATAGTAGATCTTTTGATAAAATTATACTTTATCACACGAAATTCATAAATGTTGAAGTTTCGCTTGAAAAAGTCAAGCCATTTCAGTATTGTGTTTAATGTTAAGAGATTTCTACGTTTACAGTCTATGTTTGCTCACCAGCTTGAGCCAAATGCGAATTACGCTGTACTTTAAACAGTTTACACCTTATAAAACATGAGTGGACTTTATTGTTAGAGAATTCCTTTTGATGGGATGTAGTTTTATTTACACTGTCTTGTCTATTTAGGCGCTGAAGATAGATAATAGCGAGGAGTGTGCGCATTTAAAATCGATTCAAGCTAACTAGTAGGCCTTATTGCCTACTGACCATTCCACGTCGGTAACCCTGTCTTTTCCAAAATCGTTTCTGTTGTTTTTTGTCTCTTTCATTGTAGTGTCAAGTCCTTGTTTGCAGTACAGTGCGGACCTACGATACCATTGCGTTTGGACGCTGTGGTTTCTATAGGACCCTATATATCATTAAGTCGATACTGAAACTTTAGCGGGGGTAACCATTTGTGTGTTCGGTGCTGTTTAAACCTTCTTTCTGAAAGGACAGACCTACTGTCGAACTGTACCATCCGATTAGCAGAAGCATATTAAACAACCCTTTCTTTCCAACTATGGTTAATAATATTTATCCTAAAGAACTTCAGTTTAACAAAGCTAATATATCTGATAATAATGCTTCTTTTCTTGATTTAGATCTCTCGATTGAAAATGGTGAAATAATTAGCAAAATCTATGACAAGAGGGATGATTTTAATTTTGACATTGTTAATTATCCCAACTTGGATGGGAATGTTCCCCGAGCAACTTCTTATGCGGTGTATGTATCTCAACTTATTCGTTTTTCAAGAGCTTGTACTCGAGTTGAGGACTTTAATAATCGTAATCTTTGTATAACTAAAAAGCTACTCAATCAGGGTTACCGTTACCATAAACTTCGTAAAACCTTTGTACAATTTTATTATCGTAACTCTGATCTTCTTTCCAAATATAAAAGTAATTTAAGGACTCTTCTGCGACAAGGACTATCACAACCTGACTTCTATGGTGATGTGATTTATAAACTTCGTAAGATTCTTGGTCATGATCATTTTCATACTATCTTTGTTAAACTTGTTAAAACGTTTAACAAAAGAGGTTATGACCCTATCATTTTGCAACGTACTGCATGCTTGGTGGTGGACCCTTTTACAGTTCGCCACTATGCTTTTCTCTTTAATGGTACGATGACCGGACAGGTTGTGGACCTTTTGATGACGCCTACCTAAAGCCCACTGGGACGGTGGCGTTTGATGTTTGTCTATGATCTTTCTTGTCGTGCCCTTAATGGTTTAATCTCTTGTTGCTCTGGCTTCTGCCAAGTCATTGAGTACCATCATTGTGGCTTTATATGCTATTGCTTTTTTGTATTATATTTACACGAGCATATTTGTGTTTTACTTATATTGCCTATTGATGCTGCCTTGTTGGTTAGAGATTAGATCATGGCGGGGATTTCTTTATTTACACTGTCCCGTTTTAATGGGATGACGGTAGGGTAAGTGTGAGGTTTGGTGCACCCTAGAACCGGTTTAAACCCTCAGTGGCCTACTTTGCCACCGAGCGTTCCAAGGCGGTAGCCCTATTGTCAACCCTTTTGTGTTTGTGATGTCGTTTGCATTTAATATTACTTTGGTCTTGTTTATCTGTTTGCGTATTTGTTTCTGTGTTTTGTGGTTGACTGTCCTCCTTGAATGCTTCTTTCCCTGTCTGATATTTTTATATTTCCTTATACAATATATAGCGGAAATACCCATTATGCGTTTCTTTTCCTTTCAGTATATAAATATCCATCGCTGATTGCAAACGCCTGACAGAAAACATACATATCAGCAATATACAACCATTTAAATATAACTAGAGTAATATACACTTTCGTCTCATATTCTGTAGTTGATATTTGATCCTTACTCTTCCTCAATCGAATTCACATTTATATGACAGATGCAGCGGCAACAATAGATCCACATATCAGTTAAAGACAGCAGCTTCTTACACTAAGCAGCGTATTTGACTGGATGGTTATATTTATGTGTGTGAAAGAAACTTATAGCAAATTGTAATGCAGTATACAAACAAGGCTTTGTAAAATTGGTAGTTGTTCAGAATAACGTAAAAGAGACATTTTAAAGTTATATTCAATGATTTTGGATTGAATTATATAATGTGAGAGTATTTATGTTAAACAATGTTGTGTTAATATATTCTGAAAGAAAATCTATGACGAAGTGTTTAAGCCAGTTTCACACAAGGTCGCCCTTTCAACAGTTTGATAGAGGAACAAAACCGTTTACTAGATGCCAAAATATAAGATTCTAGTGCTTTAGTTTCAGAGGGAACATTTCTTAAATATAGATATAAAAACCGAAAAGGAAAAGCAGATTCAAGGACGACAGTCAGCAACAAAAAAGAACAAACTTAAAGATGAATAAAATGCCAAATAAGACATCACAAACACCAAAGGGTTGACAATAGGGCTACCGCCTTGGAACGGTCAGTGGCAAAAAAGGCTGCTGGGGGTTTAAACCTTGTTCTAGGGTTTACCATACCTCACACTTACCCTACCCTCAACCCAATAACACGGCACAGTGCAAAAACATTTGATCCGCCATAACTATTCTCTAATCAACAAGGCAGCATTAACAAGCAATAAGTAAAACACAAAGATTCTCGTGTATATATAAATAGGTTTCCATACAACGCTATGTACAACGGTTATTCCCTATGTGGAGGTCAAAGCCGATCACTATTTGAACAAATGTATTCGGAGCACCATACGTTTATGCAACATGGAACATATGATATATTTATGCCTTGTGTATCTTGTTACCTTAATATTATTTTCTGAATAATATTTTATTTTAAAAATAGTTGTAGCTGGTGTTGCTTCCTTTCTTTTTACCTATTACCCGTAACAATCTTCATTTATTTCCGTTAATGCGTCTATATAAACTTTGTAAAATAGTTTACTCCTAAGACGCACCAAAAGTGATCCTCCAGTGTCAAACATTTGGTATCGCATACTTGCTTGTATATTTCCGCGTTATTTTAGTTTATTTTGTAAAAGTGTATTTTGTTCAATGTGTTTTGCGAATAATACATTTCCTGCCCTACTTTTAAACTTATTTTGGTGCTCATAACTAAAGAACAACCGCCGAAATATAATTAGTGGTTCAAAAATCAAATAATTATAGTAACGACAACCATCTTAGATGCCGAGTTGACCTACCTTTTAGCATATGAATATGATTTACCTTTACAAATATCATTGTTAGTTTGATATAATCGTTTAAGCGGTGTTTGAGGACTCCTTGTTTAAGTTAAAATGCGACGACGGACGACGGACAACGACGGACGACGACGGCCATCTGGACGACGACGTACAAAACGTGGCCATAATGGTTCACTTTGCGCCTTAGGGTCAGGTGAGTAAGCAAACAATACATCGAACGGAACAAAGAGAATATTAAACTGTATGTGCACAGGAAAATAATTAAACTGAAACACATCATGAGTTGTTTTTGCTTCGGTTTTATTGAGTCTCATGAGGTAATACAAGAAACAACACCTCCCACGCACCCTAGCACTGGCTAAGCGTAGCCTCGGTCACCCGGCCCGCTTCTGGTTTCTTTCTTCATTTCTTCGGTAACCTTGGGGCGATTTTGGCGAGATTTTGAGATATTCTACGAGAGTTTCAAAAAACATATTTTCAAGTTAATTTAAGCAGCAAATGACGTTGTAAAGTTTAACTGGTGTGCATCATCAATTGACGTTGTAGGTTTTTTTACAACATGACGTCACGCAAACGTCGACTTTAGGGCGCTTTTATTGGCCTAAACTGCCCAGACCGATATCTACAAGTAAGATATATATTTGATACGGTCTTGTCCGGCCTGGACTATGGCTAAGCGGTAATTAAAATGAACTCCTCCGTGGTGAATGGGCTCGATGATCCCAACAGATCAATAGGAGATAACCTTCGTTTATATACAGATAATGGAGAAAACAGTATGAGTGTAAATCAACATTTATTTTCTATTTCTCACAACTACAAAAAACAACAACAACACACATTTAATTCTGATTATTGAATAAGGTTTAGGAATAACAAAATAATACAATACACTTTTTTAGAAGTTTGCTGTCTTTTCATGTGTGAACATGTCATCTGTAAATAATACCTCAAGATCAGTGTGTCCAGTTAAGCATACATGTTTTAAACTCAGATGTGGATTTTGGATACAAAACCTATTGCAAATCTAGAACCATTAACAGTTTGAAGTTGTTATTGTTTTGATTGTGTGTGTATGTTAAACGGAGCGGCGGTAGTTCAAACATAAAGTGGTTAAGGTGGAAAAACATTTAAACTCGCCGTGTTTGGTAATTTGATGCTGAACGTGTTCTGGTTTTTCAAGTATGACAATATATTTATAAAGTAAACAAACATCTACCATTCTTTCACAGCATTACCGTCCCATGGCCTTGCATCCTTTTGTTGTTGTATATATGCCAATGGTTAATTTGCCACAAAGATTGCGTTGTTGTATATATGACAATTGTCAATTTGCCACAAATGTACCATTAATTATTCCCACAGTCGCAGCATCAAATCAACACATCTGATATTTTATATAGGCTAGTTTATTTAAACTTACGCATATTTATACACATTATGATCACCTTAATTGTTTCAGTCCATGTGACTCTAACGTTTTAGAAATATACGGTATAAAACTATATTATCACACAAACACAGTGTTTGTGTGATAATAGTGTTTTATACCATATATTTCGTTTAAAGTTCTTAAAATTATTTTTATTTTGAACTATACATTTGGTGAAAAAACAAAATAAACAGTTGATGCATTTTACAAAATGTTACTTCCCCTTTATAATTATCTTTGACATATTACTTTCGTTTTGGGAAACACTGATACAAACAAACTGTTATTTTCATCAATCCGAATGGAACCGATAACATCTAATCTAATACCTGTAATCTGTGTGCATACTATATTCCTTGTTTAAATGAGCTCGCGGAATTTTACCAAACGCCGACATTTCTTGGTAAGTATTGGATATGTTGTCTTCGTTCAGTCCCCTTTTAAACTTATCTTGATGTCCTGATTCTACTTCTTTGCGTCCATCGTTCTTACGTCTGATCGTAGACTTGGATCTCTTCATGACAATGCAAGCCATCACTATCGCACATAATGCTGCTGCACCCAATGTTCCAATAACGGCTCCAATAATCATAAGAATCCATTTTTCGTCAAGTCGTTGTGTCGATGTTTCGTCAATAGG
>JAWPHD010021267.1:0-28796 GCA_037043455.1 Cyrtodaria siliqua | reverse complement strand
GGCGATAGGGACCGCCCCACCCACCCAAAGTTGTGTTTGCGTTACAGTCAGCAACGGACGCTGGAAACGAAACCTTTCAAAGGAGGTATCATACACTGAAATTGTTGAATTTCGCAGAAGTAATCAAATTTCAAGTGCACATTTATATAGCTTTTATTGCAATGAAACATAATGAACATATTCTCTGCAAAGACGCGAAACAATTCCATCATTCGATGTTTGGTCTGCTAAAGGGAAATCGGTTTGTCCGCAGAATTGGCGGGCCGTTGGAAGCCCCAAAGGCGTCAGTTACACTATCGGTGGTCTTCGAGCCAACAATCCCAGTTTTAGCGGTGGTCTCCAAATTCGGTGGTCTCCAGAGTCGCAGATAAGCAGATGTGGTAACGAGTCTTCCAAATCGAATGACGCAGGAATGCCTTTCTCATCGGGCTTCTACCCAATCATCACTGTACCCGTGTTTTTAAGACCACTGGATAACTACTCTTGATGTGTGAAGTCAATAACGTAATTACTTTGAAGCTAAAAATGTAGAGCGTAATTTTCGTTGGCTGCAAACCTGTATGAAAAGTTACATAATTCTCGCTTCTTTGAAGTTGTTGATCATAATTTTCGGCATCATTTTGAGGGGAATTTTATATTGATGTTCTCCTAGTTATCTCTCTCATTAGGATTAGTGTATAAATGCACGACAATCACTATCACCAATTCCCGTCACTGAAATTGACGAACATGT
Source organism: Cyrtodaria siliqua (assembly GCA_037043455.1). Lineage (NCBI taxonomy): Eukaryota > Metazoa > Mollusca > Bivalvia > Adapedonta > Hiatellidae > Cyrtodaria > Cyrtodaria siliqua. The sequence goes on along the minus strand of JAWPHD010021267.1, from coordinate 28,063 downwards.
TTCTGCATCGCAACATGGTTGGGATCGTCCTTATGATGTGATTGAAACAGGTACCTGGCCATGGTGGGTGCTTCTTCTGACAGTCAACACTGTGTAGGCCATCAGGCGTCGTGCATTGGCCATCCGAGGCCTTCAATGTCGACCACAGGGCGATCCACTGCTCCTCTGATCCCCAGTTACCTCACGAGCTTTCCTAGGCAAGAATAATCCAGGCCTTGTTTGCCTGGTCACCGCATACAATGACCACCAGTAACCAGAGAACAAGTATTATCTAGTTGAGCAGGGGGTTGCCCTCCCTGTGGCCGACGCCAACCTTCTTCCGGTCTTTTTCTCCTCATTCTTCTTTCTTTCGTTTAGATTGATTTATATAGCCTGTTTAGTATCGTATATCTATTTGCTTTTTTGGCTTGGTTTTGTACTCATTTATGGTTTTTTGAATGTTTTGTACGCTTTAGTATTAACATATTAAAATATAATATTAAGTAAACATCCCGGGTAACTGCTCCTCTGATTCCCAGTTACCTCACGAGCTTTCTTTCGTTTAGATTGATTTATATAGCCTGTTTAGTATCATATATCTATTTGCTTTTTTGGCTTGGTTTTGTATTCATTTATGGTTTTTTGAATGTTTTGTACGCTTTAGTAATAACATATTAAAATATAATATTAAGTAAACATCCCGGGTAATGCACAACATTGTTGGTTCAGGTTCTGTGCATTTCACCATCCACGGTCTACATGATCCCAAATTTCGGCTGATCTAATTGTTCTACACATTTGGCATGTCCTCAAAGCGTTTTTTCGCATCTAACATTCCCATTTCATGTGCTGCGATCCTATATCCATACAATCGTCAAGAAAGATGTGGGTATCTGGAGCGCGCCGCAGGGTGAAGACGAGTGAAGCGAAGGCAATCGTTACTGAAACTTCTGTATCACGTCAATAGATATGCACTGTTGACGAATATATAAATGACTGTAGTAACCGAGAAATCATGATACTTTTCTACGTTCCGTGCACTTTATTTCATTGAAATTGGTCCAGGATTAAAGAAGTTAGATAAAGCATTCTTACCTGAAGCGGCACGGAAAGCCTGATGTATGTTATGTTTTATACCCCACATAAAACCCCTAACCAGACCACAACCGCATATCCTATCCCGACTCCCCCCGAGTCCCCACTCCTTACCCCACCTTCCTACATCACCTACCCACACCCACCCTAAATCCAATCACGAAATATACCCACCTTGATTCCACTCCTACTCCATCACTCACAAACCACACCCTAGTCAGTCCATCCAGCCCGACTTCCACATCACCTTCGATCCCAACACACCCTTACCCGACCTCCATCTACAACCATCCCACCAAATCCATCCCTAGAACCCAGGACCCCATCCCCACCACCCACTCACAAAAATAAAGGGAGAACGAATTTCAACTGACGTTCACAGTAGTGCCCATGCAAGCTTATGCGTATCTCTTCCTCTTTGCCATCTGGGATATTTCTGATGGGTGTTCATATAATATCTTTATTATCATAGTGTATATTGAGAGGCATGTTTTCCAAACATTTTTTCAGTTAATATCAGATTTACATTTACATCTAACTGAAACAAAATAAATACAAGAAATCGGTAGAACCAATGGATGCTCCCCGAATAAAAGTACAGATGTGAAATACAGTCTGATAAAATATTTAACATAATTAATTTGTTTTTTAAAACCAGAACGTTCTTACAATATTTTCGCTACTAGACATCATATTGATACTACCTACCAAGTTTCATAAAAATCAGATGGAAAATGTAGGCGAAGTTGAGCAGATATAATTGTTATCTTTGAAACACTTCGATGTCCCATAACATAAATATTATTAAACAAAAAAATGTCCCATAACTCCGCCAAAAATCATGAAACTAGCACGTCCTGACAATATGCTCTACTAGACATTGTAGTAATATTTCCTATAAAGTATCATGAAAATCAGACAAAATATGTAGCAGTTGAGAGGACAATCTTTTGATTCGAAAACTTCAACGTCCAACTCCGCCCCAAAAATCATTCAACACCAACTGGAACATCCAGACAATAGGTATCCACTGTCAACATACAAATGTTGCGTCTAACATATTGTGTGTTTTCTCGATGATTGTCAAAAGCGAAGCTACTTAATTTCACACATTATACTTAGTCGTGTATAATGATATTACAATACTGAATTTCGTTGATGAAGGTTTTGTCGCGAAAAGCGGGACAATAAGGGGGCATGAGTGTGTACGGAACGAACTGTCTAGAAGGATAAACGTAGGTGAATTCATATGAGACTCAAATAGCATTCATTTTCATTGTGACCACAGCTTTGGCATCGGTTACAATTCCCTGAAAAAATCGTTTATTTCCTTCGAACCGCATATGTATGTGGAACGGACAAGAGGTTTATTGCTGTAAGTTCTTTCTCTAAAAAAATACTGATCAAGAATTACTCATCAAACTATTCAAAACAATTCGCTGAATTATCTTCCTCTCTAAATGTGTGAGTGTTTTCATTCACTCGTCGTCGTTTTTGATTCTGCTGTCGCCTTCACGTGAAACCTATAGGCACAATAATTCTGCACCTAATTTTAGTTACTTTCCAACAGGAACATTTTATTCACTATCGCAATTTGTCCAAAATCTTCAGCAAAAACCTCTCTGAAAAGAGAGTCGATGTGAAAAGGAAATTAGTTGATTGTGTGAGTTGTCTGGTGGCCGAATGCGCAAATCCACGTAGTACATATCGCAGCTTTTGCAGTAGGATTCATTTTTGCAACCATTTCTCCGTTAATTGCCAGGCCAGGTGATGTCAATAGCTGCAATACCAAAACTCAATGCTGTTACAATGTCAGTTGTTTGTGAATTACGAGAGCTGATGGTATTACATTATCAGTCAAAAGTTTTACTTTATCGGTCAAAAAAATTATTATTACATTACCTGACAAAACATGTTACAATATCGGTTGGATTTTTTTTTATTACATTATCGGTGAAATGTTTTTACACTATCGGTCAGGAATTTTATTGCATTATCGATGAATTTTATTACAGTATCGGTCGTTGTTACATTATCAGTTGTTTTTTATTACAACATCGGCTGATGTTACATTATAGGTATTTCATTATATTATCGGTCGTAACAGATGCTATCTTGGATGTAGTACGACACGACTATGTTTACATTATTGGAAACGTTAGTCGCATTTAAAGTGATAAAAGGATGTGTGGTGTTAAGCTAAATGAAAAACAGTTCTTTTACAAAATCCTAATATGGAATCAAACTGATATTGACTATAACAAAAATTACAACAAAAATGACAGCCAAGAGAAACTTGGAATGCGTTTGGTGCGATAGGCGTATGTACAGGTGGTTGGCGGTAATTGACAAAGACTCCCACCCCATAATGCACATTGTTGTAAGAACGATAAGTGAATATCGATTATCAAGGGTGACTTATCTGGACATGATATAGATGTTTAATAAACGATGTTATTATTTGAACGATATTGTTATATTGAATAGACACACGATATACAAAATAACAGATTTTAAAATAAAGATAAATTTCAAATCTCATAATCAGTACTAGCTATCATTTGTTTTAATGTAACAATAATAATTATGTAGTTATTATAAAACGTATTGAAGGTTACAGATTTAAAATTTTTATATTTTGTAATTGAAAAGTATTAATTAAAATAACAACAAAGACATGTTTTTTTTCGATACTTTATTGCAATGTATCGAATCGGGTACTCAGTTTATCAAATTATTCTTATTCAATAGGCAAGTTGCGTGCATAAATCACTGACAAATATTATATTATCACGGGAGTTAAAAAAAACGACTATAAAATAACATGTTAAAGGCGGGTTATTTACGACATATTGTCGAAGGGCCGCAATATAACATGTATAACCTGCAAATTAATACTGTTACAAGCGGCAAAATATAATCCACATAAATAAGGATTATAGACATATCAACATAGTGTTAACGTGTTTCCATGTCTTCATACACTTCCATTTAATGTTTCTGACACATGCCCACATCTTGATATAGCTATTTAAATGTAGGTACAAAGTTCGAGAAAAACATTCACAGAAGGTAGTCCAAAACAATCAACAGTTACAAGGAAATAAATGGAAGCAAAGTGTGAGACTCCATAAACAATCAAGGGATGACTACATGAGTACCACCTTGGAACGGTCAGTATCACTTGGGGTTTAAACCAGTTGCCAGAGTGCACAAAATAATGGCACACATATTTTCTTTTAAAGTTATTAATGTACTGCGGTTTAAGGCAACACATATAATACGTGAATAGGCTCGACACCATCTCTATATCGAGATTTACCATCAATCTGTAATTTTGACTCGTAAAAACATTGCCATGGAACGTGTAATTCCTACATTAATTTTGACGAATGTTTTTATTTTGGTGATGACATTTGTCAACTGTTGATGTTTAAGCTGATAATGTATGAATATTTGAGTCACATGTCAGCGAGAACTCTCATCGATATCGAGAAAAGAATCAAATGGTACTCAGTCCATATACATATAGTTACAGCAACCATACATAACTAACTTATGATGTTTTAAATGGTGAAATAAAATACCGAAATATGGCTATTGTACGTTTAGGACAAACTCTTACCGATAGTCTCCATCGGTTGTGTCATGCTCCGTTGCTACATTGGATGATGTAAGATATATATATGTAAGGTGAGGCAAGTTAGAAACATGGTTCGTACCTTGGAGTTCGGCGTTCGACTCTAACTTGTAAGTGAACATTTACGCTATCGATGACTGTCGAACTTTGCACTACTTCTCACACCTTAGTATGTTAGCAACGTATTAGTGTCATTCTATCTATATAAAGATGCATGCATAATTTAAAGACAGAATAAAATAAATAGCGTTTAACTTTTAACACCTGTTTATTTGTATTTATCCGCTCAGGAGCACTCTGACACCGACAGATTAATCTATTTTTACAATATAGTTTAGAATACAACTAAACATAGTACTACTGGAAACAAGGAAAACAGTTTAACATTATTCTCGCTTTTAATCATTTTATCTAAGCTAAAGCATTATAATTTTAGATTTACACGTCATTCTGCTTATTAAATTTATCAGTTCATTATTGAGAATGTGTTATTTTATAACATTATTTACTTTCAAATCATGTATAAAGATTTCCACAAAACACAAACAAACTATGTTAAATATGTGATATCAATTCATATAATATGTTTTGACCCCCAGTGTTATGCTTCATTTATCCTGTTTAGTTATTTTCCGAAAGATTTCAACAGTTTGGCTTTTAAAGTGTCATATGAATGTCAGCTTAACCATAGCAAAACCTCATTACACCATCACGCTATCCGATCTTAGAATCACAATATGACGTAGTTCTTTAAACCCAATAAGGTCTAATTTTGGATTTTCACAGATATGCGACACGCAAGGTCTTATAATCACAATATGACGTAGTTCTTTACACCCAATAAGCTCTAATTTTGGATTTTCACAGATATGCGACATGCAGTGTGTTATATTCACACAAGTACTCGATTGTGCCTAACTAGGACACGGAATTATAAATGCCATTTTAAAGATCGGCGTGCTACAGATAGCAATGGAACCAAGAACCTTTTTCAGGTAAATATACTAACCATATACTAATGGCGTATATTATATATTCTGTGATGAATTATAGAAATTTCCCAGTTTGAGAAAATCTATAACATACCCCTTCCTCTACTGTGCTATCTCGCCTAGCTCGCCTAGTGCGCAAGATAGCACAGTAGCCAAATGTTTTGAACTAAACGATAGACGTCACGATATTACGTCACGAATTGACGTCATGATTTTACTCCGCGCTGTCGCCAAAGGTGTGACAGAAGAAGGAATACTTGTGTCAAAAGACGATTGGAAAGAAATTCATCACAGAATATATATTATATAGTTTAATTTACATTTTTGTCGTGATACGGAAAATAATTCACTCGTGAGAAATATTCTTGCGATATAGAAACTCGTGCGAAAACGCACTCGTTTCTATATCGCAAGAATATTTCTCACTCGGGAATTATTTCCCGTATCACTTCAACAATGTTAATTAAACTCTATTTATCGCTACTTTACCAAATTCTCTATATGTTATTGTGGTACTATATATAAGCACTACAGTAGCGGTACTAGCATTATATGTCATACAATAGTAGATGCACTTTTAGCAGAAGTACATGTATGCTGTAGGAGCGCTAGAATAGTAACTAGAAGCAATGGTACAAATAATATTAGTGGTACTAATAGCGGTTTCATTAGCAGCAGTGAAAGTAATAATGACATCAGAACAGTACCAGTAGTAACAGTAGCAGTAGCAGTAGTAGTAGTTGCGTAGTAGTAGTAGTAGTAGTAGCAGTAGTAATAGTAGTAGTGGTAGTAGTAGTAGTAGTAGCAGCAGCAGCAGTAGCAGTAGTAGCAGCAGTAAAGTAGCAGCTGCAGTAGTAGCAGCAATAGTAGCAGCCGTAGTAGTAGCAGTAGTAGTAGCAGCAGTAGTAGCAGTAGTAGCAGTAGTAGTAGCAGCAGTAGTAGCAGCAGTAGTAGTAACAGTAGTGGTAGTAGAAGTAAAGGTAGCAACATTATTATAATAAGTAGTAGAATAATTTGCAGCAGTAGTTACTGTAGAAGATTTACTATTCATCATACCTGTAATGTTTGATGCATTTCCTTGGAAATGTATGTCCTGATATATAGTTCCGATAAAGGTAACCATTATAGCAGGGAATCAGTCTTTAAATTAACAGTCCGATTGTGTCAACTTCCATACTTTCTTACCCATTTCCTTGATTTGTTATCCTACACCTGATAAATATATATACAGGCAACCCAAATTTAACAAGGAAATTGTGTGTATTGATATGTTGGTATACAGTCCTTTTCACTGTCTTTCTCTTGTCTAGAAAATCTGTTCCATTCAATGTCCATTCTCGTAGTTATAGTAACCCTTACACATTCGTACATGTATACATGCATATACCAAGGTTATTGCGTGTACGTGGTTAGATTCGATTGCAACATATGACATTTAACGTCATCCACACATACTTTATCTGAAATGTTCGTATATTTTACACACGTTTTACTTATTAAATGAAAGCTAATTTTAGGATCATTGAATAATCAATGAATTCTAATTGTACATCAAATTACCTGTTGTAACAGTCATATTCAATAACCCCGAAGGTAAGGGCACACTAGAATTTAGATAAGCATGCGTGTCCTTAAGTTGCTGTACATAGCGCACTCGTTTGGCTTCTTTAACACATGATTAAATACCTGAAAAAGGCTATTTAAAACATTGGTATGTTTTCGGATTAAAGACCATGTCTGCCAAAATAAAGTACAATTTCTTGCTGCCCTGGAAGTAAACACTGTTTACAAAATATACAAAGTGGGCATTTTATAATTGCTTGTTCTCATAACATTGAACAGGAATAATTCGTACTTGTATCAGAAGTCGTCGTCTTATAACAGTGAAGTGCATATTGTTATATTTAAGCCGGCGCAAGAACTTATATATTTTTTAGAGTATGACTTTTTATTCCTCTATGTGTGTCCATATGTAATGCGTGTACACCCCTTTATTTACAAACGTTTTCGCATTTTAACATTGTCTGACTTTTCTCGGTAGACGGTACACACATAATGCAGAGATGAGAACGCATGTTCTGGTTCACTGTTCACAGAAAGCTAATTTTAGGTTCATGGAATAATCAATAAATTGTAAAACCTATTGCAACAGTCATTTTCAATAACCCCGAAACTAAGGGCACACTAGAATTTAGATAAACATGTGTGTCCTTAAGTTGCTGTACATATCTCACACGTTTGGCTTCTTTAACACATTATTAAAAACCTGAAAAAGACTATATAAAACATTGGTATGTATTAAAGACCATTTCTGCCATAATAAAGCACGATTTCTTGCTGCCCTGGAAATAAACTCGAGTTCACAAAAGTCACACTCTTTAAATATAAAAATATAAGCACTTCCATTTTATAAGACGATGACTTCTGATACAAGTACGAAGTATTCCTGTTCAATGTTATGAGAACCAGCAATTATTAAATGCCACTTTGTATATTCCTCTAGGTTTGTCCATATGTACTGCGTGTACACCCCTTTATTTACAAACGTTATATGTATTTATCTTCAGTCTATTGATGCATTTGTTCGACTGGACGTTGTGTACAGCGTTTAAATTTGAGTAATATGGTTATTTCCGGTTGACAACGGTGTAGATGGTTTCTAATTCGAGGCACGGATAGGCAACTGTTAACAACAACAAATTGTATTTTAGTTATAATGGAAAGCTCACCCTTCATTATTGTACTGAAGGTAGTATACTCATCTATGTACGATGCTTAACATGTATTGTTTGACAATTTACTGTTGTCAAAGAGATGCATAACATTAAGAGTAAGAGAGATGGAGTGCCTGAATCGACAATTATACCGGTGTGATAGGAGCAGTGGTCTGGACATTACATATATGTGAAATTATTTTTCTTAAACTGTGTTATAAAGACTCATAGCTATTCTTCACATATGGCAATTATTTCTTTTGGCGAATGTTAAAATATATATGTAAAACATAGTTGCCTGATTAAATAACAAACCTGTCCGTGGCCATTTTTCCTTATTAAGTAAGATGATAAATAATTTATTTTTGGTCTAGAATGAAATGGCAGAGAAAACATAACGCCTTTTAACAGTGACTTTTCTCTGTAGCCGATACACACACACACAATGCAGAGATGAGTACACATGCTCTGGTTCCTTGTTCTCAAATGTGAACAATATTGTTGGTATCATGCCGAGTTATTATGAAATATTCTACCAGGAATAGTTTAATATCAAACTTCCATCGTGTTGGCATGAAAACAAATAGTAAACGCTTCATCTCTCCGTATTACTTGTGATCAAAGTGTCATGTCAAAACGTTTGGAATTTCAGATATAATGAGCATAATAAGGGTTCGTTCAATCAGTAATTCAGAAAACCATTTGGTTCATATGTTTATAGTTTTACACACATTTTACAAAAAATTATTATGCAGAAGTAAATGGCAATTATACAAATATTGTCTTATAAAATAGATGTACGAACATTTAATATCATAGCAGTTTTCAGGAAAGTAGTAAATGAGAATAAATAAACAAGTGAGCCACGTGAACGCGTTCAGTCGTATATTATATTTACGAGCTATAAAAAGATCCTTAATTTATTACTTCGTATTTATGACTGCTTTTATTAGATCCACATCTGTTTGGCGCAGTGATTTTTCCCAAATTACTGACTGAATAGGAGTAAGAAAGTGTGAGCATTTAATATTATTAACCGATTTCAGTGGCAAATTGACGTTTCGTGGAAACTTGATAGAAAGCATGTCAGCATTCATTTAAGAATAGGATTTAAAATAATTGATTTATATACAAGAAAGGTAACACGATGTTAAGTGTAAAGTATACTTATATATGTACCGTATCCCAAGACATCCCTCGACAAGCAATTGTTTTCTGAAAATCTGATGGGTCAGCATGATGCATGAACTTGTGATAACGTATAACAAATTATAGACAAGTATATGCAATAACGGACTTGTGCAGTTTATAATTGCTATGAAACGTAATTAAATTATTTTAAGTCTTCAGTCGACTCTATATCTCTATAGATTTGGCACCCACCAATTACCCTTTAAGCCAGTTCGATAGGTACAGCCCATTACGTCACTTCAAAAACTCCTCAATTTTTTAACAGCAAAAAGCGTAATTTGCTCCCCGGAAGTTGGAAATGACAATACATAATGTAACAGGGCTCATTTCAAAGCAAAACAACACACTGCGGACTAATTGTAAAAGAAAATGGTTTGCAGCATAAAGCCTAGACATTTAACTTTAACATACTGAAAATTAGACAATATTAGACAACTTCTTCACTTAATATGTTGCATTTGCAATGGTTCAATTTTCGTATAATCCTTCTAGATTAAAGTTTACTTATAATGGCAATATATATTAGAAATAAGATCGGTTGATGGGGGATTTCACGTTAAATACCTTCATTTATCATAATTAGTGCAACTTTGAACACAAAATGTACATGAATGTCATTTAAACATTATTATTTTGGACACAAATGCATGTTGAATTGCCCCACACACCAACATCACAATGGAAAAATCTCACCTGCCAAAGGTAAAATTACGTCTTATGCATTTTCACGGCGCAATTTAAAGAACATACTCCTATTAGGAGCATTAATAATGCATTTTGGGTAACATATTAATCCCCTTGCAGTACTCGTCGACTTGTATTGTCGGCATCTAGTATTGCCGTTAATAAGGCGAAACTCGGTACACCGTTTATATGTTGGTAATTTTAAAATACAAGCTTTAAAGAACCTAACCCTCCATATAACGGCAAAATTGCAATACAATACCGTTTATCAAAACTGTAGCCAGGTGTTCAGGTCATATTATAATGTATATGTGCCTATTGAAAGTATAGGTTTATTCAACGTTTTAAAAATATCCGTAATTGAATATGAGAAAAAAAAATTGAGTTGGTAACTCTTAATTTGTCGCTCCAGTTAAAGCGGTATATATTGTGTCTATAGACATGATAGAGTTTGAATTTTCAAAACAGGTAAGTTATATATACCTCGTTTGTTTGTTTTGTTTGTATGGTGTTTTACGTCATTTTGTACATATGTTGTAAATGTTGGCTGTTGTTAGTGGGATAGCTACTTTAACTTTTTTTGCGCAGTTACTATAATTTTTAAGTTGAACTGACATGTATTTAAAGTATGACTATTTAAATATAACTGAGTACGATTCCCTGGGTATCTTATTTCCAAGACCATTATTATGAAGAACATTTTTCCCCAGTTATATTTACCACTGTTGTTATTAAAGTATTGACAAAACCTTAGCATATATGCACATGTTGTTAAGAACCTAGATACCTGGGGATGTTATTAACTATTACGTTTATGCTTGTTGGAGGCAATAATTGGTATATACATATATACAGCAATGTACAGTGTATTGAAGTTGGGCAATATTAGAAAAAAGGCTGCTGAACATTACCCCAGCACCATGGATAAGACCTTAATAGTAGAGTACGTATCAGAGAATGGAGCGCGCCGACATGTTGTATCAGTTATTTTTAAATACGTTTATATGTATGAAGTAGTTATAACTATTTAATGATTATTTGCGTGATGATTTTATTGCTTCATATACATTAATAAAACAAACTTCGAATCATGCTTCGAGAAGTTATAATATGATCTAAGCGCCACATAAACATGTATCTGGTTATTTTCGCCTCATGCCAAACACATATATACAGTCAACGTTTGGAGAATACTCATACAAGCAGACCAAGACAAGCTGTATGAGACGAATCATATTGACAAAATTTCACTGAAAATAAGAGCTAATGTACTGGCAAGGTTCAGACAATGTAACATAGAAAGAACACTACATTATTTGTTTTAAATTTGCAACGAACGGCTCTATAATCGGTCTTGCTTTACATCGAATTATCTTGAAGAAACTGAGACTATCAGGCGCCAGTGCGCCAGTGCTTTTGAGATTTTTCCATTTTTAAATGCTCCATCTTTTTTTCTCTGAATTTAAGTTTGCATTACCTCTCCAAATATGTGTCTCTTAGTAACGAATAGATTCCTATCGTTTAAAGGGACGCATGGCAATCTTGATCTTTATAAAAGTCACGTCGTCCCGTTAGTTTTTCTACATGTCTTGCATTTGTTCAAGCACTGATATTAATTATGAGAATAGTATAAAACATTTGTTTTTACACATTGTTAAATGTTGATTATATTGCACCAATACTATATTTAAACCATAGCGGAATAAAACGAAAAAACTCAAACTCAAACTTTTATTTAATTATATGCAAGCAGGTTTAAAGTCAAAATGATATTGGATAACAATATCGAGACGCTAATTTCAACGCTTGATAAACACTGCAAGATTGCGATGGGTCCATTTAACATTTTCGAAGAATAGACTCGGATAGACGGGACCTTTCAGTTTACTTCCCCACCCATGGACATAGATTAAGGAACATTTAATGACTAAGCTCAGTGGTGCCGGTGACGATAGAACCGAGGAAAAAAACACATTGCAGCATAATCGAATGATTCTAGTTTGTTTATAATCATTTAGTTTTTTCGACTTTGACTAATTTTACCAATATCTTGCATTCAACTTTAGCAGAACAACTGCTGAACGCAGCGCTGAGTTACACTGGTCTGAGTTCGAATGTTTAACGCTGGGCTAATTTTAAATGTTAAATTCAAGACTATAGGTTCGAATATTGAAAGCAGGGTTGGGTTTGTATGTCGAACATTGGACTATGACCTAACGTTGAATGCAATGCTGTTATAATATTTTCGGAACTACTCTCGCCAATTCAAGCTTCGAGCATGATTTTGATTGTAGATAGTTTTGTACTTATGTATGAAACCCTACACGCTTTTTGCACGGACTGGTCTGGTTGCACAAGTACTTTCTGATGGCAATATGTATCCCCTCACAACCTTTAATTAATTCGAAGTTGACGATTTCCCGACTGCTGTCAAGACTGTGTTCATTATATGTGTATATGGACGTGGCCCAGTGGACAGCACGGTGGATTAAAATGGAGGTTCTAGCATCACCGGCGCCACCTAGTTTCGTTAGTGTGTTATTGCACGCTTACAAAAATATGAGGATTATATTCGTTAGTACATGTAATAGTAGATAGATTCACAGACTCCGGTGTATACGTTCCCACTCTCTCTGGGTAATAGAGCTCTAAATAACATATATTGTGCTGACGAGCCGTTAACACATATTCAAATATATGCATTATTATTAACATAAAGAGCCCCGTTTCTGATATTATTCAAAAAATAAGGGACTGGAGGCGGTCTAGAAGATTAATGGGTGGCAATCCAAGTACGAGTAAAACCATCGTTATGTGTTTTCAGTTTTGCATATGCATTGTACATATGCATTAAACTAGGCCCCATAAAATAATCGATAATAGATTTAATTATTGTTAATTAAATATTTTGGTCAGGAAAAGTCGACGACTTATCTTGTTTTGGGTGCACAAATTAATTATATAAATTCATGTGATGCCTTAAGCCTATACTAAAGAATTTTGTTGGGATCGAACTACACGTTTATTTAATAGTGTGTACAACTGCTAGCATCATGAACCCCATATGAATTAATATTGATGCGTTAACAACAAAAATACACTAAGTCATCGTGTTTACCAGCTGAAACATTTTGATAAATAATAATTCACAAACAGAACACAATATGTGTTTGTTTAATGCACGTTAGCATTTCATATGAAACTGAACACATTTTGAGTGTTTTCTCTTGTGTTTGTTTTGGCACCAATTACTCTTTCAGATAGCCCCTAGAGCCTTAAGGGAGTCACAGAAAATAAATCGTCTGATCTCAATAAAGTGATATATTAGAATGATATAAGATTAATTATATTGATGCATTACGCCGGTATTTAAATATGAGCGACATTGTTGCGAAACAAGGTACGAAACTGGGGTCGAAACGCGATTTTTCAATAAAACATTTTTATTTTGGTACAAAATATAGTTTTACTTAATAAAACTTCTACCTCAGAAGACGTCATAATATCGTCAAGACATGAAAAGTCAATGTAGGTATAAACGATGATCATTATATGTACAATTTGCTAATATATATGGGTCGAGTACGATATAAGCAAATAGTAATTAACTAGTAATCTGATAGAACAATTATCTGAATTTCGATGAACGTTTAAATGTGTTTATACTACAGGAATTTTGTCTAATTTTTGTTTTTGATCATCTATTTACACATAGTTTTAGAAAACATGTTCTGTTGCAATTAGCCCGAGGTGTTATGTTATACTGATTGCTCTACTAGTGTCTCTATGCTTAATACTTCCCCTATATACAAGGTGCTTAGAGCATACCGTAAATATAACAAACAATGCAGCATTATGTCTCTTTTAAAATAGTCTAAACAGTATGTCAAAATCGGAAATTTAGTGAATTTTATAAAAGATATAAATCATATTGATCAAACATATTGATAATACATACTGATAAAGGTGATCATTTGGTAGCAACAGACACGATTAAGAGAATAAAGCAGCAGACTCGGTTTTATTGAGTCTGTTCATGAGAAGTAATGAAAGAAGCAACACCTCTCACGCCCCCTAACACCGGCGTAAGCGGTATTCTACTTCAAAGCCACCTATATTGGGCAGTAAAAATAACACTACTGATTCGTAGCACGGGGAGACGTTTTACAGCCGCCACACTGCACTAAACGAACGCTAGTGTGAATGTTAATAAATACTGATAAAGGTGATCCTTTGAGAGCGACAAACACAATTAAGAGAATAAAGCAGCATACTCAGTTTTATTGAGTCCGTTCATGAGAAGTAATGAAAGAAGCAACACCTCTCACGCCCCCTAGCACCGGCTTAAGCGGTATTCTACTTTAAAGCCACCTATATTGGGCTCGCTGGTCCCAAAGGACCAATAAAAATAACACTACTGATTTGTAGCACGGGGAGACTTTTTACAGCCGCCACACTGCACTAAACGAACGCTAGTGTGAATGTTAATAAATACTGATTAAGGTGATAAACATACCTACATACACGTAGCTTATATAAAAGACTATATAAATCATTCACGTTTTCTAAAATATTTAAAAATATATCAAAAATAATTTAGCAAAATATCTACACTGCCTAGTATTTTTGGGATGACAACAGTGTAAGAGTGATTTTTATGCACCCTATAATCTGATTTAAACTCACAGCAGTAGTTTTTACCACTGACAGTTCTAAAGGCGGTAGTCCTAGTGACATCCCGTTTGATACATAATCAGATAATCCAAGGTTGTTTAATGTTTTTATATTTAGTGTGATATACATTTCACAGTTACTTAGCAGTTTAAATGTATTAAAAGATTAATGCTTGTATTGTCACATTAGAGTTATGGACCTTTTTATATAGACATGATAGATATGCATATTTGAAGTAGTTAAACAAATACACCAAAACAAATCAGCAATCACAAACCGCGGTAAACCAAAGACATGCATCCAAAACAAAGAACAATTACATGGATAAATATCATCTTGGAGAAAACGTACGCGAAACCACACAAGTAAAAATATTGACAACATGCCTTCGAACGGTCAGTGGCAAACAGGTCCGCTCGGGGTTTAAACCATATTATAGACTACAGCAAACCTCACTATTGCCCAGTTGTCATCACATTTAAACGGGTCATTTTAAATAAGGAAGTCCCTAACAATATAGGCAGCATTAATAGACAATATAAATAAACACACAGATGAGCATGCATGTATAAATACAAGGGGTGATCCAAACTTATGTAGATTTATAATTCTTCAGTTATCGTAGAATGAAACAAAAACATGTAAAGCCTCAGTGTAAATACTCAGTGACATTGTAGCAACCCGAACAACAAGATAATAAATCGTTACGGGTAAGAACTGACATTATCAAAGGAACCATTAAACGTTACCTTCCTTTACAGGATTCAAGTTGACGTCAACATATGGTCTGAAGTCAGTCGGGTCCAATAGTTGTTAATGATCTACCACTAAACATGCAGAGCGTTTCAAGGTATCTTAATACATTATCTTATACGTTTGATAAAGATTGAATTAAAGTGATTATGGCCAAGGATGTTACGAATTTTGTAAATCAAGTCAACATTGATCTCAAGCTTGCATAATATCAAATCATAAATATTGTATTTGGTGATACAGTGACTAAACAATATCACAAACAATCATTGAACGAGATTCGTTGAAGTTATGTTCATTTGCTAAAACGAGATTATACTCAAATAGTTAGTTCTCGAACACCGGTTTCCACTTAAGCCAAACTGTATTTTATATTTACTAATACAATTCTTGTCATTATTGGCAGCCATGATCGGTCTTTTACTCGTTATGACACAGGACTCTGAACACTAACGCACGGAGTTATATACGTAATCTAGAAAAATTACATCATCAACGAATATCACATTGTGGAATAAATCGGGAACTTTATTTGCCATGCACGTGAGGTTGACTGGTGACCTTTTTAATTTCCCTGATTCGCCAACAGTGTATCATTCGTTTGGAACACAACATTAAGCGTATCTGATATAAAGAATGCATTTGAGACGTTTATACTCAAATGAATTGGATCTAATGACCATGGTATTAGATGATTCGCTTTACATAACTCCAATGCGATTATGCTGCTGCACAGTTAGTTGAACCCAATGGTATGCCTATGACTTCATAAACGCATTGCTAAAAGCATCCGAATATAAAATAAAATATGCACATACTTGTAAATGATATTGAATTTCGAGGAGGTACACAAACATGTCGATTACATCGGCTACAATTTACCGTTTAAATAACATCATTTTTAGTACATTGTTTTCGGGGGAAGGTCAAGTGTACCATCCGCCGAAGGTTATGTAAATCTGATGTTCATATGTCAGTAAGAGCCTCACCATGTTCATGTTAAGATCGCGTTGTACTTCTGTACTAATACCTTTGTAAATTCCTCGGAGCACCACAAAGTTCAGACATGTTCGATAAAAGGATGGAGTAAGCATCGGCTAAGCTTGCGTACTACTGTATACATTATAATTATATTATCATTTGTATTAACTATTAAAATATATTTCTCGTTACAGCACGATTATATATTTGTTTCTCCTAAATTATCATTCACAGTATATCACACGCTATTTTGTCGTTGTTACAACAGTTATGGTAGATAGATTCCATGGTGAATACAAAAAGTGCGCGTCGTCCGGTTCAATCATACGACCGCTATGTTCACCGATTTTGTCGGGTACATACAGCAACACTCCGTCCATCTTCTCTGAAACATACAGTTAACTAAAACTGTCTGGATAATATTCTCAATAAAATAGAAAATAGAACATTATTCGAACGCACGAGTGTACTCTTATTACCACCATGTATCGCTTATCAAATATGACGGATAATTGCTGAACACACATTGAATAGCAGACATTACTTTTTAAAAGCTTTAATTAACTACAATTATTATTCAACTTATATAACATTTAAAACAATGGTTAGACACATTAATAAATACTGATAAAGGTGATCCTTTGGCAGCAACACACACAATTAAGAGAATAAAGCAGCAGACTCGGTGGTATTGAGTCTGTTCATGAGAAGTAATGAAAGAAACAACACCTCTCACGCCCACTAGCACCGGCTTAAGCAGTATTCTACTTCAAAGCCACCTATATTGGGCTCGTTGGTCCCAAAGGACCAGTAAAAAATAACACTACTGATTCGTAGCACGGGGTAGACTTTTTACAGCCGCCACACTGCACTAAACGAACGCTAGTGTGAATGTTAATAAATACTGATAAAGGTGATCCTTTAACTTAACTCGACTATACACAAATGGCTATTTCATTAACCTTTTCATACGTTAGCACCAACGCATGTTCCCTTCTTCTGTTTCAAGATCAATATGTAATTAGAAATTAGACGGTATCTTGATTGTAGTACGACACGACTATGTTTACATTATCGGAAACATTAGTCTTGCAGAAAGTGACAAATAGATCCTAAATGTAAAACAGTTGTTTTTTACAAAATGTGAATATGGAATCAAAATGATATTAACTATATCAAAAATGATAACCAGTAACAATCTGGGATGTGTGTGGTGCGATAGGCGTATGTGCAGGTGGCTGGCGAGTATTCACAATGACCTCATTTCCGAATGTACATTGTTGTAAGAACGATAAGCGAATATCGATTATCAAGGGCGACTTATCTGGACATGATATAGATTTTGAGAAACGAAGTTATTATTTGCATGGACATAGTGAATAAAAAACTCGATGCACAATCTAACGGAATTTTTTAAAATTAAGAATTTCAAATTGCATAATCAAAAATAGCTATCATTTGTTTAAATGTAAAACTTATAAAACGAATTGAAAATAACGATGGCAGATTGGTATTAATTAAAATAACAACAAACTTTAAGACACGATGTCGTTATTTTTTTGCAATGTATCGAATCGCGGGAAGGGTTTAAACTAATGTTGGTAGAACTTGTTACCCGACCCATTTGTCATAATAATATTTCTATTGTATATATGTGGATAACATTCTGTATGTAACACATTATTGGCAATAAAATATGTTTAAAAAAAAAAAAATAAAAAAAAAAAAAAAAAAAATTGCGTACGCATTTATCACATTAGTTTTATTCAATAAGCAAGTTGTGCTATGTACATAACTTATATATAATATATATTATGTTATCACGAGAGTTCAAGCAAAATTCTATAAAATCGCACGTTAAAGACGGGTTATTCACGACATATTGTCGAAGGTCCGCTATATAACCTGTAAAATTAAAAATATTACAAGCGGCAAATATAATCCATATAACTAAGGATAATAGACATATCAACATAATGTTAGCGTGTTTCTACATCTGCATCCAATACTACATACATACTCAGATCTTGATATAGATCTTGAAATACATTACGTGGTCCCGTATTAATTCCATTAGGCGATGGGAAAGCTTATATAAACATGATTTTATAATGGATATTTCGACAATAAAACACGTCTATGAACACTTTTTACTGAAAAATGCAATCACCTGTTTAAAATTACCTAATAAATGTTTTAATTTTACCATATGCATACTTTTTAAGTCGAAATTAACCCCGTTTTCGCTTCTTGGAGAAAGGGTTGGAAGTTAATACTCGGACCAGGTAATGGCTATTTAAAGTAGGTACAAAGTTCGAGCAAAACATTCACAGAAAGCATTCCACCAAAAACACACAAACAAAACAATCAACAATTACAACGAAATAAATAGAAGCAAACTGTGCGACTTCACAAGCATTTATGACAACGTGGGTATCGCCTTGGAACAGTCAGTATCACGCGGGGTATAAACCAGGTGCCAGGGTGCACACAACATTTAAAGTTGCTAATGTACTGCTGTGACAGGCAACACTTATAATACGATAACGGGCTCGACACGTTTGCCTTTTACTAGTGACATAATAATTGCAGGATGACAATCCCAGGTGAACATTTGAATGTTAACAGCTATATTCAGAGTCATTACCATCTCCATACCGAGATTTACCGTCAATCTATAATTGCACCCCGTAGAAACATTTCCATGAAACGTGTAATTACTACATTTTATCATGTCGATCTGCATAAATCTGCCGAGAAACAGGGTGCCTGAGATAAAACCTTATTTCGACAGTTACGTTCCTATCCCGCCAGGTGCACCTTTTTGATGACGTCAGCAAGTCTTTTGATGACGTCAGGGTATATTTAATGGCATCTGGCATCTGGCTTTAGCAGATAATGTAGGAATAATTGATCATATGCCGGCCATATGTGTCAAAGAGTACGCAGTCCATGTGTACATGTAGTTGCTAAAACGAAACGTATACATGTTATATATGAAAGGTGAGGCAAGTCAGAACATGGTTCAAGCTTCGAGTTCGGCTTTCGAGCCTTGTAAGGGAAGATTAACTCTATCACTGCAAGTCAAACTCTGTACTACTTCCCAAACCTTAGTATTCTATCAACTTATTAGTGGCTTTCTTTCGATATAACAAGACAGAATAAAAAAAAGTGTTTAACTTTTAACACCTGTTTGTTTTGTATTTACCCTCTTAGGAGCACTCTGACACAGATTAACATTTTTTTACAATATAGTTCAGAATATAAATAAACAGAGTATTTGTGGAAACAGGGAAAACAGTTTAACATTATTCTTGCTTAAATTATATGGAGTCACTTGGTGTTGAAGAACTAACGCAGTCTCTCATTGTATTTCTGCTATCATTTTAGGTCTATACGTCATTCTGCTTAATAAAATAATTAGTTCAATTTTGAGAATGGGTTGTGTTGTCTATTATTTAATAACATTATTTACTTTCAATGCATTTATATTTCTACATAATACAAACAAACCATGTTAAATCAGTGATAAATTTCAATTGATATAATCTGTTTCGATTCCCCCAATGTGTCATGTTTCATTTATCCTGTTTGTCTATTTCCGAAGATGGCAACAATATTTCAGTCTCGCTTTAAAAGTGTCATGAATATGACGTAGTTATTTAAAGACACTGAGCTATAATATTAGTTGTGCTTGCCTAAACCTGAGTTATACTGAGCAAAATCTACATGATCTAGCTTCATCTATGCAGCTTGTTTTGACAATGGGAATTAAATAACACACAATTCTAAGATAAGTGAATATGTCATTTTATTTATAAAAAGAAATATAAAAAGATCGGACAGGGAAAGTAGCATTCAAGGAGGACAGTCAACCACAAAACACAGAAACAAACACGAAAACAGCAACCAAGAAGGCAAAAGCAATAATTAATGCAAACGACATCACAAACACAAAATGATTGACAATAGGGCTACCGCCATGGAACGGTCAGTGGCAAAGTAGGCCACTGGGGGTTTAAACCGGTTCTAGGGTGCACCAAACCTCACACTTACCCTACTGTCATCCCATTAAAACAGGACAGTGTAAGTAAAGAAATCCCCGCCATGATCTAATCTCTAACCAACAAGGCAGCATCAATAGGCAATATAAGTAAAACACAAATATGCTCGTGTAAATATAATACAAAAAAACAATAGCCTAGAAAGCCACAATGAAGGTACTCAATGACTTGGCAGAAGCCAGAGCAGCAAGAGAACGAACCATTAAGGGCATGACAAGAAAGATCATGGACAAACATCAAACGCCACCGTCCCAATGGGCTTTAGGTAGGCGTCATCATAGCGTCCACAGCCTGTCCGGTCATCGTACAATTAAAGAGGAAAGCATAGTGGCGAACTGTAAAAGGGTCCACCACCAAGCATGCAGTACGTTGCAAAATGATAGGGTCATAACCTCTTTGGATAAACTTTTTAACAAGTTTAACAAAGATAGTATGAAAGTGATCATGACCAAGAATCTTACGAAGTTTATAAATCTCATCACCATAGAAGTCAGGTTGTGATAGTCCTTGTCGCAGAAGAGTCCTTAAATTACTTTTATATTTGGAAAGAAGATCAGGGTTACGATAATAAAATTTTGCAAAGGTTTTACGAAGTTTATGGTAACGGTAACCCTGATTGAGTAACTTTTTAGTTATACACGGATTAAGAATATTAAAGTCCTTAACTCGAGTACAAGCTCTAGAAAAACGAATAAGTTGAGACACATACACCCCATAAGAAGTTGCTCGGGGAACTTAATGCCTTATCATTATAATACCTTACTGACTAGATTATAATGTTATATGTTTTGTGAAGTGTCATAATAACATAATATGATTAACCTTATAATTATTATAATGACTAGATTGAACATATCACAAAATAACTTTTGCAAAATACATGGAAAACATTCCCATATAAAACAGGTGGGCAACTTTCCGCCGCCCACATGCAACAAAACATATTATCAGCAATCTTGTAACAAAACAGAAACAACAGTACATATTATCAGAAATCTTGAATCAAATTAAAGCAGAACAAACAGAAAGCCGATGGTATAAATATAATGTGAACATTCCTACATACATTACAATTTTAATAAGCAATCGGACCCACTGTTTACACAACTAAACATCTGTGTGGTACACAGGGGAGGTAGTGGGAAACAAATTTGAAGAAAATGACGTAATTTCGGTGTGTGTGTGTAAACAAAGGATCCTCTCTAACTGTAGAGCGCTGACCACGTGATGTCTGGCCCAGCGTGATCACGTTAACACAAAGGATGAGCCAGTATCCACAAGGATTGCTGTTTACCCACACAAATACAATTATCTACAATAATTATTGCTAAACCTGAGTTATACTGAGCACTATCTAGCTTCATCTATGCAGCTTGTTTTGACAATGGGAATTAAATAACACACAATTCCTTGATAAGTGAATATGTCATTTTATTTATAAAATGACTTAACATTATAATACATTACTGACTAGAGTATAATGTTATATGTTTTGTGAAGTGTCATAATAACATAATATGATTAACCTTATAAGTATTATAATGACTAGATTGAACATTTCACAAAATAACTTTTGCAAAATATATGGAAAACATTCCGATATAAAAAACTGGGCAACTTTCCGCCATTCAAATGCCCACTCAAAGACGATGAAGCTAGATATAGTACAAAAAACCTTAAGCTGATAAGACACAAAGGAGTGTGTCTTAAAATAAGTAATAATAAACGAAAAGTTTCTTTCAGGCAACGACATCCTACTACGTAATGACTGTATAGATGCATGAACCAGTCTAACGCTGACATCCATAGCATACCAAGCATATTAATGTAAACAAATTAACACTACATTAATAAGTGTCCAACATACATATGTAAATGAATGACCACTGAGCTCTTCAAACGGATATGTTTAATTACTCAATTCAACTCTGAATTACAACGAAAGCAGAGGCAATCTTATATAATTCTGTAACGCGTCAGAATTCCAACGACCCATCTTTCGCACCAAATCATCAGAAAATCCTAACTGAAGCTGCAGATGTTGCCCCTGTGCGAATAAAATGTGATTTACACCTATTAGGATCTAATCCCAAGACACATATGTAAATGAAATACCAATCTTACACTGAGTCCTTCAAAAGCATATGTTTAATTACTCAGTTCAACACTGAATTACAACGAAATCTGAGACAGTCTTATATAGTTTTGTAAGGCGTCAGAATTCCAACGACCCATCTTTTGCACCAAAACATCAGATAATCCTAACTTAACAGCTGCAGATACTGCCCCTATGCCAAAAGAATGTGATTTATACCTATTAGGATATAATCCCAAGACACATATGTAAATGAAAGACCAGGCTTAAAATGAGCCCTTCAAAAGCATATGTTTAATTACTCAGTACAACGAAAGCTGAGACAGTCTTATATAGTTTTGTAAGGCCTCAGAATTACAACGACCCATCGTTCGCGCCAAATCATCAGAATATCCTAACTGAACACATATGCAGCCCCTATGCGAAAATAATGTGATTTATACCTATTATGATCTAATCCCAGGACACGTATGTAAATGAAAGTCCAGTCTTACACTAAGCCCTTTAAAAGCATATATTTAATTAATCAATTCAACACTGAATTGAACACTGCGAAAAGAATATGATATATACCTATTTGAATCTAATCCCAAGAATATCACAATGTATCTGAATTTCTCCGTCACATAACCATAGGATACCGGAGTCCCATCTAGAAATTGAAACAGGGGGCCATCTGTATGCGTATGTAAATCGAGATACTCTTGAAATACCAACACGGGGCTTGATTCTGGGATTTTAGAGTTATGCGCAACGTATAATGAAACAGGTCCCGCTTGCTTCTTATGTTTATAGTAGGTCATAATCACGGACATGCCTACAGTTTTTGTACCCACTGTATGAAATCTTTCTTTGTATTAAATGATCCGCTACTCCGCCTGATGTCAAGCAGACTTCACCTATTCTTAGAAACAAACTATAAACTTTTGCCCGAATCAGGATATGTTCACACCGACGCCTATTAACCGAAGGTATCGCGTGTACTAACATCTGAAATATAGACAAACTGAACGGAAGCCTCGTGTCAGGTTTACTACCTATCCTGAAAGCACCTTTAATAACAGTTTTCACCAAGAACGATTGCATCGGGTCTGCGAAACGTAATAATTTGTGAACAAAACCAATTGCATATGCATGCGTTGCAATAGTTCTGGCCGAATAACCAGAATCAAATAGCATAGCTAAATAATTAACAATATGACACGATGCTATAGGCAACATTGAATGTAACATGATCGAAGACATATAGTTTGCAAATCTGTCCCATGCACGGTTATATGAATCTTTGAACTATTTGAAAGTGACGCACTTATGACATTTGTGGATGTCGGCGTCAGAATTTTAAAAGAACTGCGGGCTTTTTGTCGGAGCAATCAAGGAGTCATTTTCCGCGCATCCTGAAATTGAAAACGTGAACATAATATTGCGTGATCTTGAGTTGTACCGTTCTGGTTGATGGTAAAACTAAGTAGCCCATAATCATCCGGATGAATAGGAAGTAGGCAAAATGCATCCTGAATATCTGTCTTAGCCATGAGATCACAATACTGTCTACGAATAGGAAGTACAAAGCAACTCTTTCCATAGTTCGACCTATTCTGGGCATACTATACCGGGATCCACCAGATCAGATTTCAGTGACTGTTGTAGGAGGCCATGGTGTCTATAATGTGTACATTGGCCGTTGAACAATATTCAATTCAATACAATCCCCCCCCCAACACCACCCCCACCCAATAATTTATAATACACCTTAAGCCTTCCTTGGGGGCAGCTCTAAATAGCATATAATGTGTTCATGAGCAGTTGAACAATATTCAGATCAATTCAATTACCCCTGCCCCTCACTCCAATACTCAATAATTTATAATGCACGTTAAGCCTTCTCTGGGGGCTGCTCTAAATAACCTATAATGTGTTGAACAATATTCAATTCAATTTCCCATCCCCACACTCAATAATTTTTACCTTCAACTTTCTCTGGGGCGGCTCTAAATAGCCTGTAATGCGTTCATGAGCCTTGAACAATATTCAATTTAACTCAATTTCCACTCCCCCACCCAATACTCCCACTCAATAATATATAATACACCTTCAACTTTCTCTGGGGCGGCTCTAAATAACCTATAATGCGTTCATGGGCCGTTGAACAATATTCAATTTAATTTCCCTCCCCCTCCCACTTAATAACTTATAATACACCTTAAACTATCTATGGGCGGTTCTAAATAACCTATAATGTGTTCATGAGCCGTTGAAAAATATTCAGTTCAACTCAATTTCCCCTCCCCCACCACACCCCACCCTATATTCAATAATTTATACCTTCAACTTTGTCTAGGACGGCTCTAAATAATCCGTTATGTGTTCATGAGCCTTGAACAGTATTCAATTCAAGTTAATTCACCTCCTCCCATACCCACACTTAATAATTTATAATACACCTTCAACGTTCTCTGGGCGGCTCCAAATAACCTTTAATGCGTTCAGGGGTCGTTGAACAATATTCAATTCAATTCATTCCCCCCCCCCTCCCCTCTCCACTCCACTCAATAACTTATAATACACCTTTACACACTCTGGGGCGGCTCTGAATAACCTATAATGTGTTCATGAGCCGTTGAACAATATTCAAATCAATTCAATTTACCCCCCTCAATAATTTATAATAAACCTTCAACTTTCTCGGGGGCGGCTCTTAATAACCTATAATGTGTTCATGAGCTGTTGAACAATATTAAATTCAATTAAAATTCTATCACTCACTAAGTTATTATACACCTTTAAATTTCTCTGGGGCGGCTGTAAATAACCTATAATGTATTGATGAGCCGTTAAACAAGATTCAATTCAATTCAACCCCTCCCCCCCCCCCACACACACACACACACACGCACACACACACACACACTCTCAGTAATTTATAATGCACCTAAAACTTTCTCTGGGGCAGCTATAAATAACATATAATGTGTTCATCATCCGTTGAACAATATTCAATTCAATTCAATTTCCCCCATTCAGTAAGCTGTAATACATCTTAAACTTTCTATGTGGCAGCTCTAAATAACCTATAATGTGTTCATGAGCCGTTGAACAATATTCAATTCAATACACTTCCCCCCACCCACCCACCCACCCACACACCCACTCACATTCTGTCAACATTAATGAAATCAGTTGGCAGCTGCGAAAAACGAAACAATGCGAACGTGTGAACTCGATGACACACGATGCGTTATCTGATAAACACGAGTAACAGCGACAATGAATCAAATATATCATCCTAATTAAAAACATATTGATACGAGAAAGTTTAAATATTATATTAAGTATTGATTTTCTCTGTCTCTCTCTAGATGTGTACACGTACGTGGTAGCAACATACACCCAGTTGACTGAATGTACTTTATCGTTACTATTAATAAATAGTGTCTGACTGCTTATGACTCGGCTCATGAATTTAATATAGCGTACGCCGCACTCCCATACCTTTATACAGATCTACAGTACAATATATGAATAAAATATGCATAACATTATTAGACATCAGCTAGCGTGGGTAGTGACCACAGCAGCACGGATGGTGTCAAACAGCTTTCGGTTCTCCATGTGTATCAAATGAGTGCTATCGGCTGCAGACAATTTATGTGGACGTTGATCATACTGCCTGCTGCCACTAGAACTGACCGAAGCATGCATACGCTGTCGAGATGAGGATGTCTTTTACGCAGTATGCCGGATAAAACTCGTCCTTCGACTATAGCTCAAGAAACAAAAATGGTGGATTCACGCCTTTGCCACTATGTCTAATCTTCAGCGATCTGTAGGCAGATAATACACAGATGAACAGAACATAGAACATATTACACATGTATTCACTAACGTCCTTTAATAGCTTTTCCAAATTAAACTATATAAAACCGATGTCCATAAATCAACCAAAGAGAAACCGAAATTTTGTAAACGTGCGACGTGTAGTCACAACATCACATATGATACACATACATTGCAATACCTATACCAAGATACACGACATCAAATGTGATATACATCACACATGATACATACACAGTACAATACCTATACCAAGGTACAACGCATCAAATATGTTATATAGACTGTTTGGTACCTATATCAAGTAACAAACAACATCACAAATGATAAATATGCCGTTCAATACCTATGCCAAGGTACAACATGAAATATGGTATACCGACTGTTATGCACCTATACCAAGAAACAAACATCCCATATGAAACATATATAGTTCCATACCTATACCAAGGTACAACACATCAAATATGATATATAAATTGTTTGATACCTATACCAAGGAACAAATTACATCACATATGATACAAACAGCACAATACCTATACCAAGGTACAACGCATCAAATATGTTATATAGACTGTTTGGTACCTATATCAAGTAACAAACAACATCACAAATGATAAATATGCCGTTCAATACCTATGCCAAGGTACAACATGAAATATGGTATACCGACTGTTATGCACCTATACCAAGAAACAAACATCCCATATGAAACATATACAGTACAATACCTATACCAAGGTACAACACATCAAATATGATATATAGACTGTTTGATACCTATACCAAGGAGCAAACTACATCACATATGATAAATATGCCGTTCTATACCTATACCAAGGTACATCAAGTGTACCGACTGTTATGTACCTATACCAATGTACATACATCACATATAGTATAAAGACTGTTTGATACCTATACCAAGGAACAAACTAAATCACATGTGATAAATATGAAGTTCAATACCTAAACCAAGGTACAAAATATGAAATATGGTGTACCGACTGTAGTGATCCTATACCAAGGTACACAAATAGAATTGGGTATAAAGACTGTTCGATACCTATACCAAGGAACAAACTACACCACATATGATAAATATGCCGTTCAAGGTGCAACAACATAAAATATGATGTACCGACTGTTATGTACTTATACCAAGGTACACCATATGAAATATGATACATATACTGTTTGATACCTATACCAAGGAACAAACTACATCACATATGATAAATATGCCGTTCAATACCTACACCAAGGTACAACAAGTGTACATACTGTTATGTAACTATACCAAGGTACAGACATCAAATATGGTATAAAGACTGTTCGATACCTATACCAAGGAACAAACT
>JAWPHD010021266.1:0-28804 GCA_037043455.1 Cyrtodaria siliqua | reverse complement strand
ACACAAAAAAAGAGGAATTTAGAATTACATGTCCTTGCTTGGAGGTTTACGTTGCTACAATTGCCAAGCCTTTGGGCACCACAAGTCAGGTGTATTTTGGTAAATGTGGCGAGTCTGCATTCAAACTTGCAATTTTGTGGTGGTAAACCTTAAAAGAAGTGATCGAGATGTTGTGAATGCTTTGACCTAATTGCTCATAGTACACTGGACGCTTATTGCTGTTATGACCAAACTGGCGATTCACACTTCCTGTGCCATTAAAATGGAGTTTAACACAGGTAATACAAGTTGCTAATTGAAATGCCATTATGTCATGCTCCATATTAGTTAAATGAAGATTGTGTTAATATAACAGTGTCTCTAAACATATTTTAATTTGACTGTTTATGCGTAATAAGCTAAGAGTTCGTTGCGTGTAACTTTTATTTAACTTTCACAAGAACCCGTAAATAGGTAAACAAGCCTCACACGGGTAAACAAAATGTAGGCAATTTTTAAGTCATAACACTGTTAGTAAATAAACAAATAAAATAATACACTTGATTTGAATAAAATATACAGATTTTGTGTCAGATAGTGTTTATTTTAAATTAAGTGAAATTGCAACATAGTACAAACCCAAACAACAGACTGTAGAAAGGGAATTTATGTTGCATTATTTTTGGGGTGCATAGAATTACCGGAATCCACCTATTTACCAGAATCCACTTGAATTACCGGAATCCACCATAGAGTTACCGGAATTCACTTTTGAATTACCGGAATCCACTATTTATGATCTTAATTGACGTAAATGTATAGTTAATTAAGTAATATATTAATGAAAATATTAATGAATATGTGTTTTTGTGACTTTAATTATCGAAAAATACCGAAATACGACTTTTGAATTACCGGAATCCACTATTTTTGATCTAAATTACCCCGGAGTCCACTATTTATGATCTAAATTGACATAAATGTATAGTTAATTAAGTAATATATTAATGGATATATTAATGAATATGTGTTTTTGTGACTTTAATTATCGAAAAATACCGGAATACGACTTTTGAATTACCGGAATCCACCATTTTTGATCTAAATCCACATGGAAACCGAGCACCACGTTGCTTAGACAAGTTGGCCATATTAGAAATTAATAACTTCAGTACAATCCAGGAATATCACAGAGATTTAAATTGCTTTGTAACACAGATGAGATAAAATTAATATTTTGTTTCAAGTATATATACATCTCTCATTTTTAGCTCGACTATTCGAAGAATAAGAGAGCTTATGTAATCACCCCGGGGTCGGCGTCGGCGTCGGCGTCGGCGTCCCACATCAAGGTTTGCGTGTAAGCTGTGTTTACAAGTCTATATCTCTTACATTTCTTATCCTACCACAACCAAATTTGTTCATGAGCTTCCTTGTAGCATTATCTTAAGGGCTGCATAAGCAATTTTGGTTCCTGTAACCCATTGGCTCCCATGGAACGCAAATTATGATAGCCCATAAAATGCGCCCCATTTCACATCAAATTTTGCGTGTAAGCTGTGTTTACAAGTCTATATCTCTTACAATTCTTACCCTAGCACAACCAAATTTGGCCATTAGCTTCCTTATAGCATTATCATAAGGGCTGCTTAAGTAATTTTGGTTCCTGTAACCCCTGGGCTCCCATGGAACCCAAATTCTGATAGCCCTTAAAATATGTCTGTTTCACATCCAATTTTGCGTGTAAGCTGTGTTTACAGGTCCATATCTCTTAAATTTTTTGTTCTAGCTGAACTAAATTTTGGAATTGGTTTCCTTATAGTATGTTGTAAAGGGTTGGATAAGTAATTTTGTCTTCTGCAAATTCTGGGCTCCCATGAAACCCAAATTGTGATGGCCCATAAAATGTGCAATAAATGCAGATCTAGGTTTGCATGTAAGCATGTATATATCTATAATTTTGGTTTGGGATTTGTTATAGCTTTACGCATCTTATAACTTCACCCATATTGGGTCATGGGCTCCCTCCTCTCCCCCCCCCCCCCCCTCTACCCCCGCCCCCACTCCCCTCCACACCTTTTATTTTATTTTTTTAATTATTTTTTTTTACATATTTCTGTGAGATTTTGTCAATTCTTACACATATATGTTGCAACCCTCCCCGCCCCCACCACCCCACCCCCCGCCTCTCACCCCATCACCCCCCACCCCCCACCCCGCCCCAGACTTGAAACTTTTTTTTTTTTTTACATATTTCTGTGTTGCTTTTGTCAGTTCTTACACATATATGTTGCAATCCTCCCTGCCCCCCCCCCCCCCCCCCCCCCCCCAACCCACTGCTGCCTCTCACCCTCACCCCCGCTCCACCCCCCCCCCCCCCCCCCCCCCCCCCCCCCCCCCCCCCCCACCCCACCCCCACCCACTTGAAACTATTATATTTGTTTTTACATATTTCTGTGTTGCTTTTGTCAATTCTTACACATATATGTTGCAACCCCCTCACCCCCACCCCTCACCCAACCCCTCTCACCACATCACCCCCCCACCCCACCCCACACTTGTAACTTTTCTTTTTTTTTACATATTTCTTTATTGTTTTAGTCAATTCTTACACACATATGTTGCCCCCTCCCCCCCCCCCCCCAGCCCCAACCCACTCCCGCCTCTCACCCCCGCTCCCCACACCCAACCCACACTTGAAAATCTAATTTTGTTGTTTTTGTTTTTTAGTCAAATCTGATTTAATTATTTTTTTTTACATATTTCTTTGTTGTTTTAGTCAATTCTTACACATATATGTTGCCCCCTCCCCCCGCCCCCAACCCACTCCCGCCTCTCCCCCCGCTCTCCCCTACACCCCACCCCCATTCGAAACTTTTTTTTTTTACATATTTCTGTGTTGCTTTTGTCAGTTCTTACACATATATGTTGCCATCCCCCCACCCTACACCCGCCTCTCACCCCTCACCACCCCCCCCCCCCCCCCCTCAGACTAGATTTTTTTTATTTTATTTTTTCATATTTCTTTGTTGTTTTAGTCAGTTCTTACACATATATGTTGCACCCTCCCCCCAGCCCCCAACTCACTCCCGCCTCTCCCCACCCCGCTCCCCTTCAACCCCACCCCCACTTGAAACAATTTTTTTTTTTTTTTTTTTACATATTTCTGTGTTGCTTTTGTCAATTCTTACACATATATGTTGTCCCCCCCCCCCCCCCCCCCCCCCCCCCCCCACTTGAATTTTTTTTTATTATTTTTTTTACATATTTCTTTGTTGTTTTAGTCATTTCTTACACATGTTGCCCTCCCCACCCCACGCCTCACCCCATCCCCACTCAAACTCGATTTTTTAATTATTTTTTTTCTTCATATTTTTGTGTTGTTTTGGTGAATTATTACAAAGCTTCTTACACATATATGTTGCCCTCACCACCCCCACTCCACCACCATCCACCCCCGCCTCTCTCCCACCCCCACCCCGCACCCCACTCAAAACTCGATTTTTTTTTATACATATTTCTGTATAGTTTTGGTCAATTCTTACACATAGTTATGTTGTGCTCCCAACGCCACCCCACATTGTTGAAGCCTTGTTTTCTGATGGTATATACTAGCTATAAATTTATTATTCTCCGAAAAATCGAATAGTCGAGCTGCGCTGTTCTCCGACAGCTCTTGTACTCAATCTACTCAAAGTTCTCAAAGTACTCAAAATTATATAAACCAAACAACAACAATCAAAGCGTTCAGACTGTAGTCTTTGGTGTATATATAACACATCTTCAATTAATAGCATAATGTAAAATCATTGTTAATGGAAGCAAATAATCAGCTGCTAATTATAAAATAATTACTATCAAACTGTTAATTGCTTGTTCACACAAGGAGCTATTAAAAACATCCTGCTCACACTTAAAGGTTTCGGTGTCCTTTGTAAAGTAATTTAAAAAAATGAAATAATTTACTTCATTCTTGATTTCATAATCGACTTTTGCATCTAATATTGTTAGTTTGCGACGCAGAGTTAACAAGAGGCTGCGAGTAATGTTGCAGGAAGACTTCATCAATGTCGTGAAGAAACTGAAGTTCCCTCGCCATTATGACGCAGACATGGTTCATCCTGGAGCCAAAGAAGGTGGCATGAGAATATTGACATCTGTCATTCATAGATGTTTATTTTCTACCAAGATATAAATGCTTTATGCATTATAAAGGCCCTTTTAAGGGCCAAACAATATTGTTCGAAAGAACATCTCAAAATTGTCAATAACCAAGGCCCTTTTAACAATATCACTAAAATTATACTGTATCTATTATTATGACACATGTAAAAGAGGTAAAAAACTAATGCAAACAACATCATCATCCGTAAATGAAATTTTATTAGCAATTTATTTTTTAGCAAAATTCATAAAATACGAAAAAAAACTAATAAATATATAAAAAACAACATATTTTATAAAGTATATATCATTATTAGTACATTATCTTTAGTCTTCTAATACTATAACTAATGTATTCTATCAATATTTTAAAATATTTCAATTATAAAAAGTGGATTCCGGTAATTCAAGTGGATTCCGGTAGGATTCCGATAAATAGGTGGATTCCGGTAATTCTATGCACCGTTATTTTTGTATTAAAATGTCTCTTAATAAACATTAACTTACATATACTGAAAGGAAGAATAAACACATAATCAAAAACATTACCCATACTACACTAATATTTACACCTAATCCAGATCTCAACGTGTTTTGTACAAAACAGGGCAAAAACTAATTACAGAAAGGACAACTCTTTCATGAATCGAAGTATAAAGTAACACGAAAATCCGAAAATCATAAATTTTGAAGTTTTGCTTGAAAAAGTCAAGCCATTTCAGTATTGTGTTTAATGTTAAGAGATTGCAACGTTTAAATCCTAAGTTTGCTCAACTGCTTGAATCAAATGCACATTTTGTCGATAATGAAACTTTAAAGCAGGTAACCATTGGTGTGTTCGGCGCTGCTTAAACCTACTTTCCGAAAGGACAGACCTAATGTCGCCCTGTACTATTCGACCAGCAGTAGCATATTAAACATACAATATATAGCCGAAATACCCATTATGCATTTCTTTTTCCTTTCAGTATAGTATTTAACCTACTCCAACAATTCAGTTGAACGATGGCATTGATCTGCAAGGCAAATGAACATTCGCCTTAGCACAGTGTACTGTTGTATTATGCTGCCTTGCGGCATGCTCAATTATGCGCCGTGAACACGAAATAAAGTAGTGATCGCACTTGATAAAATAAGCAACATAATCTGAGTTTGAATAACATAAGTTTATACAATTTTAAAAATCTAGACGGAGGGAGAGCATGCACTATCAATTTGTGTTTTTTCCTTAAAATAAATATGTCTGTTTTGTTAGTCTTACACAGTGACCATCAGCCGAGTTGTGAAAACAATTGTTTAACTCGTTTATTTCAAAATTATATAATTTCTCACACACCCAGCATTTTGGTCTGTCTGTGCGGTAGGGGGTCCTATTTTTTTTTAATGTTTCTGTGTTACACCACACATTTTTGTTTTACAATATTTTGCTGAGTATATAGTGTACACCTCTGCTCATCTTGATTATCACTGTCCCCCATCCAAACATTCCATTCCCTATATTTTACCCGCAGTTGTTAGTGTTGTTTATATGTTCATAGGCACATAGTGCATAGCTCTGCATACATGTATCTCTATTATCAACCCACTCTCCCTCTTCTTTGTTTATTTACATGTTCACAGGCATACGTTTACCCATGGTAATCATTACCCCGAACCACACGTATCCTCCACCCACACCCACCTCTCTCTGTCTCTCTTATTATCCCCGCCACCGCAGGCGGAAGGGGGATATGGTATTGCCCTCCGTCTGTACACACGTACGTCCGTCTGTCCGTTCGTATCCACTCAATAACTCAACAACTACTAATGGGACTGCAATAAAATTTCACACATTGATAGAGGGCAAGTGGATAAAGTGAAGATTGCAATAACCATAACTTGATCTTCATGGACAATAGAGTTATTGGCCATTGTAATTCTATACTTAAAATTCTTGTCCGAAGCATAGCTCCAAAACTACCTACCGATATGCAATGAAACACAATGACAGAGAGCAATATGCAATGAAACACAATGACAGAGAGCAATAAGAGGATGTGGAGAATGCAAGAATCATAAATATTTTTATTTAAATAAGAGTTAAATTGCCCTTTGTTATTTTGTACTTATTATTCTTGTATGGTGCATAGCTTAAAAACTACTAATGGGACTGGAATGAAACCACACAATGATAGAGTACAATGAGAGGAAGTGCAGAGTGCAGTAACAATAACTGAAAATGAAATTAAAGTTACTGCCTTTCGTAGTGTTATACTTACATGTACATTGTTTGTTCATTTTACTTTCTATATGTGGGCTGATATAACTTCCTTTAAACAAAGCACCCAATCATAGCTACATAGGAAAAAACACTGCGGCGGGGAATATGGCTGTCTCTCAGACTGCTTCTTGTTTCTTTTATTCTCTTTTCTTTTTTATTTGTTAATATTCTCATGGATATATCTCTGCTATTTGTTTATATAGATTGCTTGTATGAAGAGAGATTCCAGGTTCTCAGACAGCTCTTGTTACTCATGATACTTACTTATTAATTTTATCATATTATCAAAGCGCCACCATCACTTTGTGCATTCTTATTTATTGATGTTGTGTGTAAAAGCTCTTCACAATATATTCTCAGCCTTCCTGTTATTCCATAAAACATAGTTATTCTGCATGTTTCTGGCTTCCTGATCATTTGATTTGTAAGACTTCTTCCATGTAGATCTATGTGTTCTTTAAAACTCTTTAAAGGTATATAAAACAATTATATACCTTTAAAGAGTGTTAAGGTACACATAGATCTACATGGGAGAAACCCTTAGATGTTGTCTGAGTTATGGCCCTTGTTTTACTGAAAAATGCCATATTCTGCCTTGTCAACACTCCAGTACCTTCATTTAGTATCCAATCTTTACCAAACATTGCCAGATTATTCATAGCAATGAAAGCTCGGACGAGTTCAAAAACCAGCCAGATCGGACCGGTAACACTGGAGTTATTGCCCTTGAATTAACGAAAATTGTCATATTTTGTCTTGTCTGCCTCGTGACCAATCTAGCACCTTCATTTATTATTTGATCTTTACCAAACTTGCACAGATTGTTTATATCAATGAAAGCTACGACAAATTTGAAAACCAGCCAGATCGAACCAGTAACACCAGAGTTATGGGCCTTGATTTGTAAAAAATGCTGTATTTTGCCTCGTTAAGATGATAGGGCTTTCATTTTTTATCCGATCTTTACCAAACGTTAACAGGTTGTTAATATCAATGAAAGTTCAGACGAGTTCAAAAACCAGCCAGATCGGACCAGTAACACTGGAGTTATTGCCCTTGAATTAACGAAAATTGACATATTTTGTCTTGTCTGCCTTGTGACCAATCTAGCACCTTCATTTATTATTTGATCTTTACCAAACTTGCACAGATTGTTTATATCAATGAAAGCTCGGACAAGTTTGAAAACCAGCCAGATCGGACCAGTAACACCAGAGTACGGGCCTTGATTTAGTTAAAATACTGTATTTTGCCTCGTTAAGATGATAGGGCTTTCATTTTTCATCCGATCTTTACCAAACTTTAACAGGTTGTTAATATCAATGAAAGCTCAGACAAGTTCAAAAGCATTTTGCCTCGTTAAGATGATAGGACTTTCATTTTTCATCCGATCTTTACCAAACTTTAACAGGTTGTTAATATCAATGAAAGCTCAGACAAGTTCAAAAGCATTTTGCCTCGTTAAGATGATAGGGCTTTCATTTTTCATCCGATCTTTACCAAACTTTAACAGGTTGAGCTTGGACAAAAAATTGGATTAGTAATGCCGAGTTATGGCCCTTCATTTAGTTAAAAATGTTGTATTTTACCTCGTTAAGATGATAGGGATTTCAGTTGGCCAGATTTAAATGAAAATTTGCAGGGATGATCAGTATCAAGCCTAGTTGTGCATATCGTCACCATGTTTGGGTTGAATGATTTTGGCAGAGTTATGCCCTTTAAAGGTTTTAGTACAGCAGTTTTGATCATACTAGTTCTCCTGAACCCTTGGCCGAATTTCAACTTTACAGGGATGATTAGTACCAAGCCAAGTTGTGCATATCATCACTGTGTTCCAGCAGAGTTATGACCCTTTGTAGGTTTTAATGCACAGACTTTGTCCGATCTAGTTCTCCTGAACCCCTGGCCGGATTTCAGCGAAACTTGGCAAGGATGATCAGTATCAAGCCTATTTGTGCATATCGTCGCCGTGTTCCAGTCAGTTGAATGATTTTTGGCAGAGTTATGGCCCTTTAACGTTTTTTATACACTAACTTTGTTCAGACTAGTTCTCCTGAACCCGTGGCTCCCTCTAACTAGCTGCAACTGTTTGTTTGCAAATCAGTTTGGGATTTCCCCCTAAGTATTACCTGGAATTAATTGTGCAGTATATACATTCTGTAGTGGAAATTCCCAAGTTGCGTTTCTTTTTTTCCTTTAGTATATATACTTGTAGATGAAGTGTTTGTAAATTGTGTTTACCTATATATCTACTTCCAGATGAAGTGCTTGTGGATTGTGTTTCCTTGTATATGTACTTGAATATTGAGTATCCCTTTGTGGATTAAGTGTTATTGTATATTAAGTCAGTGTTTTTGCCTCGGTGTTTATGAGCCTGCAGTCTGCTTAATCTTTACTCAATTCTGATACAAAACATTGTCTATGTAGGGGTGTCATTAAGAGGCAGTATGTAGGGATTTCCCCCTGCTACTTTGACTGATCTACCCGGCTACTATGAATACTTTATACAAGTATCGATCAAAATACCCGGCTACTCTGCTCTGTGGACCTCCTTCTTATTAAGTTAATCACATCCCTGCTATGACATATCACTTTGCAAGTTCTGAGAAAATGTAAATACTACATCCATAATGCATTAACTCCATACTAAGTAAGGTTTCTAGTTGGCATCAATTAGTGAGTGTTTGCAATCAAATTCTATGTATTCTACCATAAATGTTAGAGGGAACATTTTGTATTGATTTGTGAAAAAAGATAGGTCAAGTTTAAAGGGTGTTGATACGATTTGGATGTTATTTTAAACCAGGGACTGTAGATAGACGGATGGGCAATGCGCTTTATAACAATCGACTTTTCAGTGCCGTAGGTATTGCTGCTAAACTACGCAAACGGGATCGATAATTGCTGATAATTAACCTAGGCCTATATGGCAGGTTTTCAGACCAGAGGTTGAATGTTAAAAAAAAGTATTTCAGAAATGTCGAACTTCGAATACAAACATGTAGTCTTAAATTACTCAAATATTACAGTAATGATTATGATGAATTTTAGAAGTAAATTATTACCAAGTGAAGTACGTCCAGCCATATTTTCAAAAAAAACCACGTCATTACCTGCCCAAATCAACACAATTCATATGCTCGACATTTCTAAGTGCTCTAAAAATATTATTTCAGAAATTTCAAAACAATCATACAGCATTAAATTACTGAAATATTACATTGATGATTATGATGAATTTTAGAAGTAAATCGTTACCATCTGACGGTCATTAAGTGAATATGACCAGCCATATTTTCAACCAAAATATGATAGGTCACATCTCCTTTATTTTTTATGACATTTTGATAATTCTTTCAGCTTTTTCCAAGTTTTTCAGAGCCCTTTTAAATTAATCCTGTTTGAAAATAGTGCCTCAACCCCTTTAATCTTTGGAAGACAACATATTCTATTTTGACGTAGTTGTGTCTTGGGTAGTGCATCTTTTTGGACTCATGGATTTCATCTATGACCTTGACCTACACATGGAGCTGATGCTTTATTTTTAATAGAATGGCATTTTGTTTTCAAAAAAAATGCACTTAAATGTCATCTCAGCAAACTGCAAACTCAATTGTTTTTAATTACTAAAATGTTTACAAACTTTCATTTAAGCATCATGGACCTTTTTATTTTTAAGTCCTGCCCCCGTTAGGCGAGACCTGTGAATCCGCGGATTTCTTGTTTTATTATATACCACTCTTCATCCTTTTCAGGTTTAGCTTTTATATTTGGTATGTAACTTATCTAGTGGAAGGTCTTTCAAATGAACACCCTCCAACTCCCACCTGTCAGTTTGACCTTGGATCAAGGTAAAGATCATACTTAGAAAAACTTTAATCATTTGGTTGCTTCTTCAACCCTTTGAGGTATGGCTTTTCATATTTGGTATATAGCTTATCTCGGGGGAGGTCTTTCAAATCAACACCCTCCCATATGTCAGTTTGACCTTGGACCAAGGTCAAGGTCATACTTAGAAAATGTTTAACCTTTTGATTAACTATTCAACCTTTAAGGTACATCTTTAATATTTGGTATGTAGCTTATCTAGGGGGAGGTCTTCCAAATGAACACCCTCCCACGTTTCAGTTAGACCTTGGGCCAAGATCAAAGTAATACATAGAAAAACTTTAACATTTTGGTTAGCCCTTCAACCCTTTGAGGTATGGCTTTCATATTTGGTATGTAGCCTATCCTGGTGGAGGTTTTCTAAATCAACACCCTACCACCTGTCAGATTGACCTTGGGTCAAGGTCTTTCTTAGAAAAACGTTAACCTTTTGATTAACTCTTCAACCCTTTTACAGGGGACGAAATATATTTTACTGTATACTCGTCATTATTATTATTAAATTATGAAACTGACCAGTATTATAGATGACTATATTCATATTCTATATAATAGTTCACTACAGTCTGATCATGGCCATTACAGTTACTCTGGCATGGTATATATATTTCTCCCTTTTCCTGTGAAAAATTCCCCTCTTAAAATTTTATGTTATTTTTTATTAGAAAATGTTAAACTTCAATACAGGAAAACGGAATACTTTTTGCAATTCCCCTTCCTGAAGGTCCTTGCCCCAGTCACCTAAAAGCTGACTAGTGCCCTTAAAGATTTCCCCCGTGAAAGTGTTATTTGTATAACATCAAATACCGTAGCGTTCGTGCTTCATGAAATTAGAACGGGAGCCGCATTTTAGAAAGTCCCAAAACGGAAATGCGTCAATTTCCCAATATGCAGTTGACTTAAATTGCAATATATCGCTGAATAAACAGAGTTGCGACTATTTACTGCATTCAATCGCTTAATAAACTATGTAAGAACTATTTTCTTTGTGTTTTTTTTCAACTGAAATGTTACTCACCAATTCATGGGTTTCACTCGTCGGGATTTGAATATCACTCGTCAATACGAATGGAATTTTCTTGCCCTGCTTTTAGGTACATCTTTCATATCTGGTATGTAGTTTATCAAGGGTGTGGGGTTGGGGTGGGTCTTTCATATCAACACCTTCCACCTGTCAGCTTGATCTTGGGTCAAGGTCATACTTAAAAAACGTTAACCTTTTGATTAACTCTTCAACTCTGAGGTATGGATTTCTTATTATTAATCCCTCTATGTAGCTTATCAATGGGGAGGTTTTGAAATCAACGCCCTCCAGCCTTTCAGACCTTGGGTCAAGATCAAGGTCATACCTAGAAAGACTTTTATTCTTTTGGTTCACTCTTCAACCCTAAGAGGTATAGGTTTCATATTTGGTATGCATCTTATCTAAGGGGAGGTATTTTCAAGTCATCACCCTCCCACCTGTCAGCTTGACCTTGCTCCAGTTTGACCTTGGGGCATGGTCATACTTAGAAAAAAGTTGTTTTTTTCGGTTATTTTTTTTTCAAATTCTCTATAACTCGTAATTTTTATTCCATTTATGTGATTTTTTTCCCAGACCAAATCTGCAATAATCATTCGCTACCCTTACCCTCCCCACCCACATACCATTCTCTATCCCCACTTCTCTTTGCCCCTATATTCGACTGACGCCATACAGAAAACAAGCTCTGTTATCTTCTGACAACTCTTGTTTCAAATTTTGGGGGGTATATAGTTGCCAACATGTCCATATGTTTGCCCATCTGTCCCGCTCTCTTGTCCGCTAAACTCCTACGTTTTCATCCGATTTTCACAAAACTTCACAAGAAGTATCAGCATGATGTTTAGTAGAGCATTTTGTCACAACGTTCCGGTTCAATAATTTTTGGCTGTTAGTGGTTTTCACCAAATCGCTTGTTGTAATAAATTCTTAGATAAATTCAAAAGTGAGAAAATTGATACACGTGTAACACAGTTATTTTAGCCAAATGGTTTCTGATTTTCATGAAATTTGATTTGAAGATTTTCTTCAAAAGATTCTGACGAGTTTGATAATGAGCAAAATCAGAGTAAATTTGGAAACAGTTAAGTGATGAACATCAAAAACAGTCTATTAAATCATTTTATAATTATTTTATTAGTAGAATTTTGTGTTTCTGGATTTCAAGCACCTCGTTACTCATTGTCAAGTTCTGAGAATGTAAAGTTTTAAATTAACTAGTTTCATTCGTCCAGTTTTTATCACTGAACCAATCGGAATGCTTCATTCATATTTTAATTTGGTTGTTTCTGTCATGACATCACTTTCTGGTATTATGACATCACATCATACCATTATGATGCGACTCAGTGTTCTGAGAACTGACTGAGCATTTAAATCGCTGTGAGAAACAGATTAAGACTCCTTGTATCTTTCAATGAGTAATGAGTTTCTTAAACCAAGACTCATAAAATTCTATTCTAAAATGATTTAATAGACAGTTAAAAGAGGATATAGTAAAAAAACACTAATTCTAGTCTGATACTGCTTTACAGATTCCAAGCCTAAAGTTAATGATACTTGATTATTTGGCATATGAATGACAGAATTGATGCACGACCTTCTCTTCCTGATTATAAGAGCCAGTAGAGCATCCTCAGACCCTCTTGGACCGCTTTTTTTCCATACTGTT
This sequence comes from Cyrtodaria siliqua, assembly GCA_037043455.1. Lineage (NCBI taxonomy): Eukaryota > Metazoa > Mollusca > Bivalvia > Adapedonta > Hiatellidae > Cyrtodaria > Cyrtodaria siliqua. The sequence goes on along the minus strand of JAWPHD010021266.1, from coordinate 15,820 downwards.
TTCCTGTGGCCTTGTCTGTCGAATGGGGACGGAAACCAGGTGGTTATGTGTTTTGTAGTCTCCTCTGACCATGTTAAAGAACCATAGGAATCTGTTGCTTATTAAGAGTAGGGCAGTGTCCCGGATTCCTTTATATTAATTACATCTCTCTGGGGTGGCTCTACCTAACCTGTAATATGTTGGTTAAACAACATTTAATTCACAATTTCTCCAACTTGTAAGTGAGAAAGTGTTGATTCTTACAGATATACAGTACTGGTTGTACTCAGAAAAAAGTGAGTGGTCTGACTCCACCACAAAAATCTACCGTCATAAATACCATGAATGTGCTGAAAAGAGTGTAAACACCATTCAACTAATCAACCACAATGTCTCCAGTCGAGTTCTACCCAGGAAAAGTGGGTGGTCTGCCTCCACCACAAACAAATATACCATCATATATAACCTTACATGTATTGAAAATGACGTAAAACATCATACAAACAAACAAATGTCTCCAGTCTCTTTAAGATTCCTGCTTTTATGAAAAGAGCGATCAATAACTGTTCTGCAACTCTTTCATTTGACACTTCTTGTGGAGAAGCCAGTGGATTAAGGTATCGGTTGTAAATCAAGTAATGGAATATAAGTGTCGTATAATTTGTAAAGGGATGTTACACATTTTATACAGGAATAATGTTGTTGGATGTTGTGAAGTTTTTAGATCACCTGAGCCGAAGGCTCAATGTGATATTTTGGGATCACTCTTTGTCCGTCGTCCTTCCGTCGTCGCTAACTTTTCTTCAAACGACTTCTCCTTAGAAACCGCTTTGCCAATTTTGACCTAACTTAACATGGATGATCCTTAGATGAATGATTTTTAGATTTGTTGAAATTAGGTCAGCGCAACATCCAAGATGGCCTCCATTACCCTATATGGTCAAAACCTTAAAAGATCTTCTCAAGAACCGCTGCACAAATTTCAACAGTTTTTCTTTTAAAATGATCGCCAATGCCTAGACTATCAAATTTGTTCAAATGAAGTCCCCGGGGTCAAAAATTACTGTTCCCCGGAGATCAAAAGTTTGTATAGTGAGATTTTGCATGTTTTTCATAAACTTATTTAGGAAAAAACTTTAAAAAATCTTCTCTGAAACCACAAGGCACAGAGCTTTCATATACTACATGTAGCATCAGCTTATTGTCCTCTACTAAATTTGTTGAAATGGTGACCTTGGGGTATAATTTGGCCCCGCAACGTGGGTTACAGTTTTACATAGACATATATATGTAGGAACAAAATTCAAAATTCTAAAATCTTCTTCTCTGAAACTGCGAGAGCCAGATGTTTAATATTTTGCATTTGCTATAAGCTTATGGTCCTCTACCAAGTCTGTTCAAATGGTGACGTGATGTCAAACTTGGCCCCACCCCAGGGGTCACAGTTTTACATAGACTTGTATAGGATTTTTTTTTTTTTTAGATCTTCTTCTTCTCTGAACTGCAAGAGCCAGAGGTTTAATATTTTGCATTTGCTATAATCTTATGGTCCTCTACAAGTTTGTTCAAATGGTGACCCTCATGTCAAAGTAGGATCCGCCCCGGGGGTCACAGTTTTACATAGACTGAAAAACATTTAAGTCTTCTTCTCTGGAACTACAAGAAGCAGAGGTTTAATATTTTGCATTTTCTGTACTCTAATGGTCCTTTACCAAGTTTATTCAAATGGTGAACCTGGGGTCACATTCGGCCCGCCCCAGGGGTCACGTTTTACGAAGACTTGTATAGGGAAAAACTTATTAACCTCAAGGCACACAGCTCTCATATATTACATGTAGCCCTGGGGTCACATTTGGCCCTGCCCCAGGTGTTGTACTCTAGCACCTTCATTTTGTATTTGATCTTTACCAAACTTTGTCAGTGTCTTTATATCAATGTTGTTAACACAACAGAGGCCACATTTCTTGAACAATCTTAACCAAACTTGCACAGATTGTATATGACCATACGATTTCAAAGAAGCTTGATAATGTGCCAGTACTCAGGTGATCGATTTAGGGCCACCTCGGCCCTCTTGTTTATTAGGCCTAAAAAAAAAAGAAGGTTTGTTTCTGGTTACGTCCTTAAAAAAACATTGGTCGATAGTTAGGGATTTTTTTTTTTTTTTTTACACAACTGGTCGGAGGCCACTTTGCGTCACTTATGTAAACATAAACTATTTTTTCAGACAAATCTATGTATCCTGACAATTTTTACTCTATATTTTCTATTAGGTTACCTCTTCCTGGAAATTTGATACCAAAGAATTTTGTTTTATACAAATAATCGAAGTGGCACGTGACCTTTTTATAAATAGACTAAAACTGAGAAATCATTTTGTTTACAAGCCCAGTTTCCGTCATGTATTTTATCAAGTGATAGATTCAACTAGGTCAAGATAAAGTAAACGTTTATGAATTAGGCCACAAAAAAGTAATTGCCTGGTTCTCAGGCCACTTTTTCTGAGAAGATATGTGGGCGGGTGCATTTTTTTTTACAATTTTACAGTGATCAACAGACACGCGGGTGATTTTTTTTTATCCAAACTTTAATTCCAATACATGAATTGGTGCAAAATATCTCGAAATACATGTGTCATTACCTTGACGTTCCTTCCCGACTTATGCTTCTTTCAATCACAAAAAGTAATTTGTATTAGATCACGCATGAACTTCAATCGACTCGATGACACCGCCATTATTGCATGTTGTTGTGAGACTTTGTCGATTAGACGCTTGAATAAATCGCCTGTTCAAGCATCTGACTCTCCTAGATTGGTACCCGTACGACTGCAACACTCACAAGCTAGCGAGCAGAGCGGCAGATAGTCGGCCGCGCACCAGTCTACCGACAAGGAGATTCCCCTGAGGTAGTTGCATGTAAAAACCGGAACAAACTTGGATGCGGAACATTTTTTTCGAAATTTCGGTAGCCATTTCCAATTTTTTATTTTCTTACTTTTGAGATAAAATCGGCAATGCGGCACCAAAAAAAGACATGCGGGCGGGCCTGAGAACCACGTAATTAATTTTTTATGGCCTTAGAAACTTGTTTGCAAGTCTATTCAACAACTTCATTGTAAAAATGGTATGTTTGCATTGTTCCATCAGCCACCTCGATCGCTATAACAATGCGCCTAGTAACGTCAATGTAAAATGTTCAACGACGACAATTTACACCTTTAACGATGGGTAACTGTAAATCAAAACAGATACAGGTTGTATGAGTTGCTTCTATTTGGTTAAAATATATAATCACGGCAGGGCTTCTAAAATTTTAAAATGCAAATCGGTCCAGGTTTTTTACTGCCGTAAGAATCGCACTTATTTTGAAAAAAAACACTAAAATCGCCGTACCCCACCCACCACGTCAGCTGCACCATTTAGTCATTGATATAGAGAACTATTTAAAATGTATGTTTGTATTATATTTGTATTATTTATATCTTACTTTATCACAATTTGTACATTTTAATGACTGACATCAGGTCTTCGCTTTACTGAATGAATAATTTTCACTCAATATTAGAATTGTTGATCATTTGAGGAATTGAACCGGAAGTGTCTAATAAACCGGGTAGGTTAGAAAACGCGGACTAACACGCGCGGACTAGCGGATTATATACGATTTTACATAAATTTGACTAATATCGTTTTTCATCAATTAGCTTAATTAATACCAAATGTTACGACTAACGCAAATAATTTCGGTCCGACTTAAAAAAACAAACGGTGTCAGGTTTGATCACTTTCCTTAATTAATGTCATTAATATTATACTTTAAAGTTATTGTAAAAAAAAAATCAAACAAGCAATTAACACATCTCGGTATTTAAAAAAAAAATAATGACGCAAACAAATTTCAGTCCCAGCTTTGGCCACTTAAAAAACAAACCGACACAAGCAAACAGGCTAACACCTTAAGACTAACGGTATATCAAAGAAATTACAGACGGTAACACTCGCTTCAGTGAACCGACAGAACGCGTGATATACTTTCACTGATCACACATCAAAGGCATATGCTACCTGGCTATAGACTCTTCCGGAAAACTCCCTACTATCGGTAATGGTTTAGTCCAAATTGACCAAATTGACCTACTTTCGCACAGCGAGTGACAAACAATCATGTTATGGATCAAAGAATATTGCCGCAAGGCATATTTTAGGATATTAGAAGGAGTGTGACAGGCAATTGTAGATTTTTTAACGACCGATAGATAAAATATCTGGGACCGATTTAAACAGAGATTTTGAAAAGAAAAACGGTCCGGAGAAACAGATTTTGGTCTGGGAACCGATAAACCGGCGATTTTAGAAGCCCTGAATCACGGTATATTTTAACTGCGTCCACTGAATAGTGATAAAAATATGACGTCATTACAGTGTTATCTTTTTAAAAGTTTATTACGCGGCAGTATGCGCGCGCATTCCCAACGCCATATAAGGAAGTAAACACAATTTTTGAAGAAATCCCTTTCGTTTTTGTACCGCTTATTTACTTTCTTTTTTTTCTGTTTCCAATCTTCAGTTCTAAGCGTCTGACAGTAAGTGACATGACGTAAGTAATTTGCAGTGTAAAAAGTTTTTTAAATGGGAATGACGGAAACTGGGCTTGGACCGAAACTGGCCTCTAACCAGTACACTTGTATTAAAATGTTATTTACTGTCCAAGTGATATGAAAACGCAACACGGGAATTTCCGCTATATATTGTATATACTGCACACTTAATTGCACATAATATTCCAAAGAAATCCCAAGATGTTTTTTAAAAAGAAAGTTGCAGTTAACTAGAGAAAGGACACAACCGTGATGTTGTAGACGTTTAAATCACACTACACTTTGGAACAAGAACTTCATAAATGTTGAAGTAGCTCTTTGAAAAATTGAGCTAGTTCAGTACTGTATTTAACGTAAATAGTTTGCAAAATGTTGCATCCTAAGTTTGCTCACATGATTGAGCCAAACGCGTACTCTGTGAGTAATGAAACATTGCAGGAATACTATTTGCTGTATTATTTGTTGTTTTAGTATTTTTTCCAAAAGGAAAGGTCTTACGTAGCCATGTACCATTCGATTAAAAGCAGCATATTGTACATACAATATATAGCGGAAATTCCCGTGTTGCGTTTTCATATCACTTGAGTGTAGTGTGTCTATGTTAAGTACTACCAAACTTACTTCTATTTTCAGGTCATACAAGTATTAAACAGTTTGTTCCTGCATGAATATCTTAATTTATGTGTAAGCCACATTTATAATATTATGCCAACAGCACATTCGGCCAGCCGGTGGCCATTCTCTCCGTTGACAATAGCAACGGTGTGTTAGCCGTATTTTCAACATGAAAATCGACGTCAAATTCTCTTAATAAACACTGTATTTATAATTATTTATTTTTCGGCAAACAAATTTAAACTCATTGGGGAAGTATAATAAATACGAACATGTTTATATGCCCAGAACTCCATCAACCGGTGTTACTTACAAATTCTCCATTGATGAAAAAAACAACAACAACATGAAAATCGAAGATTATCGAGTAGAAACAGCTCATTCTCGAGAGCCAGGTTAAAGATGCATTGACTTGAAACTTACGGACAGGTACTGGAAAACATTTTCCAGCGAACAAATACGTTTATTGCCATTTATATACATTTTGTCAGTATTTCGGACGGAAAAAAAGCGGATTTTTTTTCACAAAAAGATTTGGGTCGGGGGTAAAAGAATCCGGTCGGTCGGGTAACCAGAAACAAATATACTTTTTGTTAGGCCTTATGCCCCCGCCAAAATTGGTGGGGCTATACGGTTTTGGCCTTGTCCGTCCATTCGTCAATCGCTTTTTGCTAAAGCTCTCAAAATGCTTTCACAAATTACTTTCATATTTTATTTATTGATTACTTAGGTTGTACAAAAACATTCCGTCATATTTCTGTTCACCTGTGACTACAAGGTCAAGGTCACACACTTGGATGCTTTGCGTTTAGGTCTGCTTTTAGTAAATGTTGAAGTTATATCTTGCTCATATTATCAAAATGCTTTCAGGAATTCCTTTCATATTTTATTTATTGATTATTAAGGTCATACAGAAACATGTCATATTTCTGATCACCTGTGACCACAAGGTCAAGGTCGCACTCTTAAAAGTTTTACATTTAGGTCTGCTTTCAATAAAATGTTGAAGTTTTATATATTTGCTAATATTCTCAAAATCTTTCAAGAATTCCTTAAATATTTTATTTACTGATTACTAAGGTTGTACAAAATAATTCTGTCATATTTTTTATCACCTGCGACCTCATGAAACTTTTGCGTTTAGGTCTGCTTTCAATAAAATGTTGAAGTTATACATGGATTTTTGTTAATATTCTCAGATTGCTTTCATGTATCAATTCATATTTTATTTGTTGATTACTAATGTCTTACAAAAACATTCCCTCTTCATCGATCACCTGCTACTACAAGTTCAAGGTCACACACTTGAAAGTTTTTATTTGCTTTTAGGTCTGCTTTCAGTAAATTGTTAAATTTATATTTTTAGTAATATTTTCAGATTGCTTTCATGTACTACTTTCAAGTTTCATCATGTATACTCAGCGGCATAAGAAAGTAGCCACTTTGAAAGTTTTACTATACACCCTATCCTCTTTATCAAGCAACATTCCCTTAATGATTCAACCTATTGAAAAACAAAGGACAACATGAGATTGGCAATGGAATGATAAAAAACTTTGGTACCAAACATGGCATATCCTTTTGGAATTTGTCAATTAATTCTAAAAAGACTTTATACAATTAAATCTAAACAAAACTCAGTGGCTACTTTCTTATGCCGCTGAGTATATTAATTTTGTATACCGATTTTCTCATGTCAAATTACATGCACTGAGTGTTCTTCAGTGGGGGCATTAGTCGTTTCTAATTAATATTAGCTTACTGCCCAAATTTAGGAAACTGCCCAAATGTTAGGTGATTGAGCAGAGGTTAGGTGACTGACCTGAATGTTATATTAGGTGCCTAACCAAAGGTTAGGTGACTGACCAAAGGTAAGATGACCGACTCAAAGGTTAGGTGACTAAGCAAATGTTTGGTGACTGACCAAAGGCTAGGTGATTGAGCAAAGTTTAGGTGACTGACTCAGAGGTTAGGTGACTGAGCAAAAGTTTGGTGACTAACTAAAGGCTAGGTGACAGAGCAAAGCTTCGATGACTGACCAATGGTTAGGTGACTGACCCAAAAGTTAGGTAACTAAGCAAAAGTTCGGTGACTGACCAAAGGCTAGGTGACCGAGCAAAGCTTAGGTGATTGACCAATGGTTAGGTGACTGACCTAAAGGTTAGGTGACTGACCAAAGGTTTGGTGACTGACCAAAGGCTAGGTGACAGAGCAAAGCTTAGGTAACTGACCAGTGGTTAGGTAACGGACTCAAAGGTTAGGTGACTGAGAAAACATTTGGTGACTGACTAAAGGCTAGGTGACTAAGCAAAGGTTAGGTGACTGACCTTAAGGCCAGGCTAGGTGACTGGAGACTGACCAAAGGTTTGATGACTGACCCTTGGTTTGGTGACTGACCCAAAGGTTTGGTGACTAACCAAAGGCAAAGGTTATGTGACTGACCAAAGGTTATGTGACTGACCCAAATGTTTGGTGACTGACCAAAGGTTAGGTGACTGACCCAAAGGTTAGGTGACCGACCGAATGTTAGATAACTGCCCAAATGTTAGGTGAATCAGAGCTCCAGATGCCTTATTACGCATTAAAATTCAAGGAAAACGCATTAGAAATTGAAATTGTGCGTACAAAAATGCATTAGAAATTGGCGAAACGCATAAAGAAACAAATCCCTTCTGTCCTTACTTACCTTGCAGCCATGCTGTTATCATGGTCAGCCAATGCAAAACAAAATAGTTAATATACACAGCAAAAATGGCAGTTCATCTTAATTTGAAGTTACATCTTCTGGTAAGGATAAACATAAAGTCAAAATACTTCTACGTCTACATTTTGCATATAAATGCCAATGATATCAGTGTTAGTAAACTGTTCTGTTTTGGAAACAGTTTCAGTTAATGCTGTGGATGGCATATTGAGTACCTTAAAGGTAAAAAATATCGAGGATTTACCTATACTGAAAGGAAAAAGAAACGCATAATGGGTATTTCCGCTATAAATTGTATGTTTAATATGCTACTACTGATCGAAGGGTACAGGGCGACATTATATTTTTCTTTTCGGTAAAAATACTAAAAGGGTTTGAACAGCACTGAACACACCAATGGTTACCCCTTTAAAGTTTCAACATTAAACACAATACTGAAATGGCTCGACTTTTTCAAGCAAAACTTCAACATTTATGAATTTCATGTAACAAAGTATACTTTTGATTAATGTACGTGTAGTCCCTTTTTGTACAAAACACACAGATATATCTGGAATATTACGTTGAATTAGGTGTGTATAATAGTGTAGTATAAGCAATTTTTAGCTCTACTGGCCAGTCGAGCTTATGCGATCACTTTTCGTCTGTCCATCTGTCTGTCCGTCTGTTAGCACTTTTATAAAATCAACATCTCCTCTGTAACCGCTTGAAGGATTTTGATGAAACTTAAGAACAATGAAACTTGGGATAGTCCCTCTCAGACTTATGTTTTTCGCGGCCGCCAGTAATCCAAGATGGCCGTCATGGCTAAAACTAGGTCAAATTTAAGTAAATTTCAAACGACATCTCCGACGAAACCACTGATTCCATTCTACTGAAATATCATATACATGTTCCTTAGGTTAGCCTCTATAAAGTTTGTGTTTTTCGTTATCGGCGAATAATCAAAATGGCCGCCACGGCGACCCAAAATTCTTACATAGAGTTATATTAAAAATGACATCTTCTCTGAAACCGCTTGAAGGATTTTGATGGAACTTGATCACAATGATCTTTGGGTTAGTCCCTCTCAGATTTTCGTTTTTGGGGCCTCCAGTCTTCCATGATGGCCACCATGGCTAAACTTAGGTCAAATATAAGGACATTTATCAAGCAGCATATTACCACTTATTCCATTCTAGTTAAATATCATATGCATGTTCCTGTTGTTGGCCTCTATCAAGTATGTGTTTTTCGTTGTCGTCAAATATTCAAAATGGCCGCCACGATAACCCAAAGTTTACATAGAGTTATATATAGGAAACATGTTTCTTGGGTTGGCCTCTATCATGTTTATGTTTTTGAATCACATCATACAAGTAGAGCGTCTACAGGCCCTCTTGGGCCTCTTGTTTTGATTATGCTTTTCTTTTTCCTTTAGGTATATGTAGTTTTTTTGCACCAATTGTCTATGAAAGGTAAATAAAACCACAGTATAATATCATGGGTTCAATGATACTAAATTGTGTGTTTTGAAAAGAATTGCATTTAAGTATTAATTTCTTTTCATTTAGCATTGATACAGGCTAGCCATCATATTGCGATAAAAAATAATATTTAAGCATTGAGGTGAAAAATACCCATTGAAATGCTGATTTAAGCATTGGCTTTAATTTCAGGGGGTAAAATACTCTTTAGATCAAAACCTTATCTGGAGCTCTGGGTGAATGACCAGAGTTACGTGATTGACCAATGGCTAGGTGACTGAGCAAAGGTTAGGTGACTGCCCAAACATTTGGTGTCTGACCGAAATTTAAGGCAAGCTGTGGGTTTTCATGCATCAATCTCATTAAAACAGGCCCTTTATCACGCTACGATACATATTACTTAGGCGACTTCACATAACAGGTCACGTCAGATTGACCTTACAATTAGCTAATCGGATTTGAGCCTACAAAATTGTTCGGTATTGACAGTTCACTGCGCATGTCGCATTTCAGTAAAACACTGGAGCAGTCTATGCTTGGTATTGAAAGAGACAATGTCAGTAACTTTTAGCTTAAATAAAACACAAACGAAGTGCGTTGACAAACATAATACACCAACCGTTATTGAATTTTAACTGAAAAAAAGATTGACGGAATTTAATAGCGGTACAAAAAAAATTACCGATTCGTGGGATTGAACCCACACTAAATGAGCTACGGTAATCAAGCCACATGTACTATGGCATACTATTTAGGCTATCTAATGTCGTATTAATTTCGGTGGAATATATATACAAAATACACGACAGTGCCCATGAATTTCTTCGTATCTTGATGTAAAACGTGCCATTTAATGCATTTCTTTGAATTTATCGTGCAATAACACAGCAATAACACACAAAGACTTTATCTTTATTCGGATATAGATCTGTTTTATGTAGATTTTCTTTTGTTCAGTTCACTCTAATGTCATCTGAAGTGCATATGAAACATGCGATTTCATTGGTTGGATTTAGTCCTCAAAGGCAATGTGGTCAGAACCAATAGCAGAGAGTATCAAAGCGTAATTAGGATATGATTTTAATGAGATTGCATGTTCATACAAATATTAGCTTACTGACCAAAGGCTAGGCCAGCCATGTGCAATTCTTACAATATTATTAGCTATATGTTAGGTAAACTGTATGCGTAAACTGTATGCAATTTTTGTATTTCGATCAGCTTGCTTATTTGATGTTATGTGTGTTGTTCATTTTAATTAGAACAGTCTATTAAATCATTTTAGAATTATTTTATTATTAGAATTTTGTGTTTCTGGGTTTGAAGAACCTCATTACTCAATGTCCAGTAAAACCTCAGTGTGTTCTGAGAATGTAATGAGCTTTAAATTAAGGTAGTATGACATCACATCATGCTATTATGACATCATGTCATGCTATTATGATGCATTTCAGTGTGTTCTCAGAACTGAATGAGACTTTTAATTGCTGTGAGAAACAGATTAAGACTGTTTGTGTCACTCATTGTGTTATAATGAGTTTCTTGAAACCAAGAATCTCAAAATTCTAAAAATAAAATAATTCTAAAATGATTTAATAGACTGTTTTAGGTGATATTTGTGTTGTCACATCTGTTGATATTAGCTTACTTAGGTGATATGTGTGTTGTCCATATGTTTAATATAGGTTACTTAGGTGATATGTGTGTTGTTCATATTACTTAGGTGATATGTGTGTTGTCACATATGTTGATATTAACCTACTTAGGTGATATGTGTGTTGTTCATCTGTTTAATATAGGTTACTTAGGTGATATGTGTGTTGTTCATATATTTAATATAGGTTACTTAGGTGATATGTGTGTTGTTCATATATTAAATATAGGTTATTTAGGTGATATGTGTGTTGTTCATATATTTAATATAGGTTATTTAGGTGATATGTGTGTTGTTCATATATTTAATATAGGTTACTTAGGTGATATGTGTGTTGTTCATATATTTAATATAGGTTACTTAGATGGTATGTGTTGTTCATATATTTAATATAGGTTACTAAGGTGATATGTGTGTTGTTCGTATGTTTAATATAGGTTACTTAGGTGATATGTGTGTTGTTCATAATTATGTTAATATAGGCTACTTAGGTGATATGTGTGTTGTTCATAATTATGTTAATAGAGGTTACCTAGGTGATATGTGTATTGTTCATAATTTTGTTAATATAGGTTACTTAGGTGATATGTGTGTTGTTCACAATTATGTTAATATAGGTTACTTAGGTGATATGTGTGTTGTTCATATTACTTAGGTAATATGTGTGTTGTTCATAATTATGTTAATAGAGGTTACTTAGGTGATATGTGTATTGTTCATAATTATGTTAATAGAGGTTACTTAGGTGATATGTGTGTTGTTCATAATTCTGTTAATATAGGTTACTTAGGTGATATGTGTGTTGTTCATAATTATGTTAATATAGGGTACTTAGGTGATATGTGTGTTGTTTATAATTCTGTTAATATTTGCCTACTTAGGTGATATGTGTGTTTATAATTATATTAATATTTGCCTACTTAGGTGATATGTGTGTTGTTCTTAATTATGTTAATATTTGCTTACTTAGGTGATATGTGTGTTCATAATTATGTTAATATAGGTTACTTAGGTGATATGTGTGTTGTTCATAATTATGTTAATATTTGCTTACTTAGGTGATATGTGTGTTCATAATTATGTTAATATAGGGTACATAGGTGATATGTGTGTTGTTCATATGTTTAATATAGGTTACTTAGGTGATATGTGTGTTCATAATTATGTTAATATAGGTTACTTAGGTGATATGTGTGTTGTTCATAATTATGTTAATATTTGCTTACTTAGGTGATGTGTGTGTTGTTCATATTACTTAGGTGATATGTATGTTGTTCATAATTATGTTAATATAGGTTACTTAGGTGATATGTGTGTTGTTCACAATTATGTTAATATAGGTTACTTAGGTGATATGTGTGTTGTTCATATGTTTAATATAGGTTACTTAGGTGATATGTGTGTTGTTCATATGTTTAATATAGGTTACTTGGGTGATATGTATGTTGTTCATATGTTTAATTTGGGTTACTTAGGTGATATGTGTGTTGTTCAAATGTTTAATAAAGGTGACTTAGGTGATATGTGTGTTGTTCATAATTCTGTTAATATAGGTTACTTAGGTGATATGTGTGTTGTTCATAATTCTGTTAATATAGGTTACTTAGGTGATATGTGTGTTGTTCATAATTATGTTAATAGAGGTTACTTAGGTGATATGTGTGTTGTTCATAATTATGTTATTATAGGTTACTTAGGTGATATGTGTGTTGTTCATAATTATGTTAATATAGTTTACTTAGGTGATATGTGTGTTGTTCATATGTTTAATATATATGACTTAGGTGATATGTGTGTTGTTTATAATTACGTTAATAAAGGTTACTTAGGTGATATGTGTGTTGATCATCATACACATTATCATCTACATGACAACGACGTGTTCCTACTAAATAGTTATTGAGAATGACCTTGACATGCTTACACACTTCATTGAATTTGTTTTTAATGACAGCACTTAAAGACCTAAACTTGGCTCCATGTAAATTAACCCCTGTAATAGCACAGATCAATATTGACGTCACACAATAAAACTATAAATTTCACGAAAATATCATGCCATTGAACAATAGAAGCACAATCAAATTCAGTAGTTTTCGGACAAAATCATACATATTTGTACGAATGAAATTTATTTTTAGCAATTTTAAGCAATCTTGATCCGTGCTATTATATACTGGCCAGCGAAAAAGCATGCTAATAACGTCATGTTACTACGAACGTGATGATTAAATCCTGGCGAGCAAAAACATGTCTCGTATCCAAAGTCAATTTTAATAGGTGAACCCATCAAGGTTTTTACTAAGTGACCATGTCAGAAAAAATTCCATTCTCTAACTTACATTTGTTGCCACCTTAGTTATTCTGAATTAAACTATTTAATACTTTGCATTCATCAAAGGAAATTTCACCAACCATACAACAATTATATATGCGACAGGGCCGTCGATCTGCCGATCCCCACTCCAAAAAGTATGTTTTTTACCCCCATTTCAGACTCAAAATTCCCTCCTGAATTTTGTTGGTACATAAAATATTGAATGCAAACTGTATTTAATACAAATAAAACATGTAGACTATTTAAAACAATGATTATAATCAAAATTATGGCCACAAAATAATTCCCCCTTTCCTGTAAAAGCACGCTAAAATTCCCCTACCCTGGGTCGCAGTCTCCCAAAACAGATACGGCCCTGTGCGATCAGTGTAGACCCAGACCATGCATAACAAATGAAAAGTTGGACAACTCTGGTGACCTGATATTTGCAAAGTTCACCACTCATCAAATGCATGTTCGCATAAAAGATTGTACAGTGATTTTGGGGTGTTTGTTAGTGTTCTCTGATATTTAACAAGGGTATTTTGGTATTTATGTCATTTGTCAGCACATTTTAGGCTATGTATGACGGTTAATTTTGTATGTAGTGGAGGCAGACCACCCAATTATTCCTGGGTAGAACCAGTACTGTATACTTCCCGCCATCCGTCAGAATTGACACTTTCTGACTCACAAGTTGAGCTCCCAGTGGGATTCGAACCTGCAGCAGTGAGAGGCAAGAAGGTTTACAATGCAACGTTGTTAAACCCTAGACCACGACTACAAAAAATCCTTACATTTTGTGTCCCATATTTAATGAATAAAATACTAATCCTGAACTCATTTCATATTGTCTTTTTACTCCGTAAACATATTGAAATAATCGTGAATCGAAATAATTGCGAATTGACATTATGCTGTAGCTACTTCATACTTTCGAACGAATAATTTCAGAGTCGAATTACCGCTAAACTTAGGTCTTTCAGCGAAGCATCATATGTCTCATTTACGCATTTTCTATTTGATTTATGCATTTATGATTGTCATATCATATTTTGCTTGGATAGTGCTGACAGACATCTAGATGTTAGTTTGCAATAGGGGAATTGTATGAGAGTCATCAGGCCAAAAATAAAATTATGTTTGTTTCCCCTTCCCGACCCATGCAAAAAAGGGTTGGGTAGGTAGGTAGGTAAAATATTTTTTTTATTTCATTTCTTTTATTTGAGATCAAAACTGGAATACATGCTACCTATAAGACACATTTAAGACAAAAAAACAAACAAAAAAAAAACAAAATTATTTTCGCCAGTGTCGAAAAAATAATTCGGGTCGCGGCAATTTCGGTGGGTCGGTCGGGAAGGGGAAACAAACATAATTTTATTTTTGGCCTCATAAGGTTTGTTAACTAAAATGTATCTGCTACTTGTAGATATGACAGTGATTGTTTCTTGATGACAGAGCGTCCATTAGCTTAGATTTATATTTCTGATAACAAAGTCGGATGTTTATGGCTCATAATATCTATATAATCTTACTTTAATAAATAGTAGTCGTAGGTAAATATAAACTAAAAGCTCTGTAATTACTTTATTTCAGGCTGAGAGCAGTTCCCATAGAAACAATGATTTTTGATTGTCCAGAGGATATGGAGGTGGATCCTTCACCTGGGATTAAAAATGGCAGAAAACTTTCCAGGTAATATTTTATTACCATGGTAACCCATCTAGTCGTTAATGACGGACAACATAGTAGTTAAATAGTATACTAAACCAAATTGCTAAGTATCAACCTAAGAATATGTCCATAATATTCTCATTGTTATACCCCCACAAACGAAGTTTGGGGGCGTATATAGGAGTGAGCTTGTCGGTCCGTCTGTCGGTCGGTCTGTTGGTTTCCGGACAATAACTCATGAAAGGGTTGATGGATTTAAATAATATTTGGTACATGGGTATAACACCACAAAAGAGAACCAAGTTCGACTTTGGTTACAATCCACCCATTTTTGACAGAGTTATGGCCCCTTTTCAACTTAGAATTTGCGCAAAAAATGGTGTCCGGACGATAACTCATGAAAGGGTCGACGGATTTAAATAATTTTTGGTACACTGGTTTAAGACCATAAATTACAGATCAAGTTCGACTTTGGTTACAAACAACCAATTTTTGACGGAGTTATGGCCCCTTTTCAACTTAGAATTTGCCCAAAAAACGGTGTCCGGACGATAACTCATGAAAGGGTCGACAGATTTAAATAATTTTTGGTACACGGGTTTAAGACCATAAAATACAGGTCAAGTTCGACTTTGGTTACAAACCACCAATTTTTGATGGAGTTATGGCCCCGTTTCCTCTTAGAATTTGCCTAAAAAACGGTTTCCGGTCGATAACTCATGAAAGGGTCAACGGATTTAAATATTTTTTGGCACAAGGGTTTAAGACCATACAATACAGGTCAAGTTCGACTTAGGTTACAAACCAC
>JAWPHD010021265.1:0-28806 GCA_037043455.1 Cyrtodaria siliqua | reverse complement strand
ATTAATATCAATGATTGAACAAATGCAAGTTATGTAGAAAAACTAACAGGACACCTGAGTTTTTAAAAAATCAAGATTGCTGTGTGTCCCTTTAAATCTCATAAGAATATTACACGGTAATTTATAGAGAAGGTTATCATATATTTTAACTTAGAGACAGATTAATGAATGGGTTATTATGGTAGTTAATTGTCAGATGCAGGCAATCAAAAAGAAAAATACTCTAACTATTTGTAATCATTTTTATTTAATCATTATTTTAATTCATTCATTTTCGGTAAATAACTTACAAAATATAGACAGAAATAATTAACTAATAATATAAAATCAAAAAAAAACAATCATCTTAAATCATAAAATAAACATTTAAACATCAACTTGGCACATAATCAATGGTCGAAATGGTACAATATTACTCACTGTCAAACACATTTATCATATACAGCGAACATTCAAGCAAATTTGGGGGGAAATCCAAAACCATTTAGTGAAGTTAATGAGTTAAATTATTTTAACATGATCAAGGATGAAAACCGTAAACGAACCTTCAATGTAACTAAAAGTACCCGCATAACATTAATATACACTCCGACAGTATATTTGAAAATGCAAAACTTGGTATTATTTGAATTTCTAGAGTGGAATTGAAGTCCTCCTGCAAAATGTGTTTTAACTGAAAGAAGTAGAGCAAATCTTATGCATCTATTTACAATCTTGACTTGAACAAAAAAACAGCAGACTGAAAATAAATGCTTTGTTTTCAAATGGCTGAGCATACTTTTGCAGCAACTCTGCATTTCTCTAGATGAGAAGGCTCTTGGTCCATTCTGTTTATTTTTATCTCGATGTAAATGGAGGGCGGGTCTGCAATATTAATTCCTGTTGGTATCATGTTGTGGTGCACCATAAAACCCATTTTAATATGAAGATTTCAGGATGGAACGACCGACAGACATTTTTATATATTTTTTATTATCATGGCAACCACATTTCTTTGGCAAATCTACCCAAAAGAGGAGGTGCACAACTAGACCCTGACCATTACTTCACTTCATAGTTTATTTGCCAACATAGCTATTAGTCAACCTATCACAAAGGTCATTTTCACTCCCCAATCACATTTTATGGCTTAACATAAGGTCATTTCCAACCCTAGTGCATTCCATAGCTTATTAGTCACCCAATCACAAAGGTCATTTCCCACCCTATAACATTTCATAAAGTATGCATAGGTAATTCTTCTCTATTACTCTGTATAGTTAATTTTCTATCCTATTACATAGCTCATTTCCCACCCTATTACATAGCTCATTTCCCACCCTTTTACATAGCTCATTTCCCACCCTATTACATAGCTCATATCTCACCCTATTACTTTGTTTTGTTTGTTTGTTTGTATGGTCTTTTACGTCATTTTCAACACATGTAAGGTTATATATGACGGTCGATTTTTGTGGTGGAGGCAGACCACCCACTTTTCCTGGGTAGATCCAATACTGTACACCTGCCGCCATCCGTAAGAATCGACACTTCCTCACTAACAAGTCAAGCTCCCAGTGGGATTCGAACCCGCAGCGGTGAGAGGCGAAGGTTTACAACGCAACGTCGTTAACCATTCGGCCACGGAGACGCTCCCACCGACCCTATTACATAGCTCATTTCCCATCCTATTACATAGCTCATTTCCCACCCTCTTACATAGCTCATTTCCCACCCTATTACTTAGCTCATTTCCCACCCTATTACATAGCTTATTTTCCATCCTATTACATAGCTAATTTCCCATCCTATTACATAGCTCATTTCCCACCCTATTAAATAGCTCATTTCCCACCCTATTACAGCATAGCTCATTTCCCACCCTTTTAAATAGCTCATTTTCCATCCTATTACATAGCTCATTTCCCATCCTATTACATAGCTCATTTTCTATCCTATTACATAGCTCATTTCCCTACCTATTACATAGCTCATTTCCCACCCTATTACAGCATAGCTCATTTCCCACCCTTTTACATAGACATTTTCCACCCTATTACATAGCTCATTTCCCACCATATTACATAGCTCATTTCCCACTCTATTACAAAAGAAGTACAAACAAATTGACATAAGTTTGTCCTATAAAAATGCATGACCATTTTAAATCAATCACATTAAAATCATACCCTAATTACGCTTTGATACTCTCCGCTATATAGGATCTGACAACACTGCCTTAGAGGTCACGTCAGATCGACCTTTCATATAATCAATATTCATGAGAAGATCAACTAAATTCAAACAATGAAATTGCGCTTTTCATATGCACTTTAGTTGATGTTAGAACTCGACAAACGAAAATCAACAAAAAACACATAGATCTTTATCCGAAAAAAGGTAGTCTTAGTGTGTTATTGCTGTGGATTGCGCGATAAATTAAACAAGTGTCCATTGGACACAAAATACTCCCGTCGAAAGTGGATTATTGTTAACTAATAACAGACAGAAGGACAGACAATGCCGCGACATAATACAAACTCCGTTGTTAACAATTTTCAATAATTAAAGGGCCATGACTTCGTTGTTATTGGGATGATCTGGTTGGTTCCCAAACTTGACCTAGATATTATGCCCTTAAACATTATTCCAAAGTTTCATAAAGACTGAACAACAAATACTGGAGTTATTGAGATAACATCGTTAATATTGTCAATTTTCAATAAAGGGCCATAACTGCATTGTTACCGGGGCATTTGGGGTGGTTTTCGAACTTGACCGAGATATTATGCCCATAAACATTATTTCCAAGTTTCGTAATGATTGGACAATATTTATTTGAGTTGGAGAGCATACATCGAAAACTTAACGGACAGGCGGACGGACGGACAACGCCACAACATAATACATCCCGGAGAAAAATGCAGTAAATGGCATGTTTACATCAAGAATATAAATAAAATACTTTCATGAGCGCGCGCCGCAGTCATATTTTTTGAAAACATTTGGAACAGTAAGCGAGATTATTAAGACATAATTATTCAGGCCCGCTTAGCTCAGTTGATAGCGAAGTCGGCCATTGCGACGTGGTATTATTATTACCCGCAAGTGTAACTTTAGCGTGAGTTCAACCCCACGGAGCGGCACATAATATTTTTGTATCGTTATTTAATTCCGTCAATCTTGTTGTTTTTTTTCAATTGGTTGGTGGGTTATGTTGTCAACGCAATTATTTTGTTTTATAAGCTAAAAGTTACGGACATTGTCTCTTTCAATACCGAGCTTAGACTGCTCCACAGGGTTTGACTTAAATGTGACATGCGCAGTGAATCAGTCTATACTGAGCAATTTTGTAGGCTGACATCTAACTGGCTAATCGTAAGGTCAATCTGATGTGACCTCCAATGCAGTGTTGTCAGATCTTTAATAGTAGCGTAGAGTATCGTAGCGTGATAAAGGGTCTGATTTTAATGAGATTGATTTGAATGAAAACGGAACATTACTACTCAAACTTTGCTAAGCACCAAACTACTACTTTTCAACTTAACAATTTCACCCTAAACAAATTGTATTTTATAGGGTGACATGCAAAAATACTTTAAACATTTATTGTTTTCTAATCAATTTTTGACAATAAAACATAGATTAATCGTAAAACAAAATTATTTGTTGAATTTTATGCTTTTGGTAAAATCATCCACCGTAAAATGTCGAACTAAAATCTTGGTGATTAACACATTTTGAGCAGTATATGATAGAGCAGCATGTTATGTATGATTTATATGCATTTGTTCCATTTTCAAGACCAGGAAAAATCAAGGTTGAGATTCTCAATCTGACATCTTAGAAATATGAAGTTGGTGATCTTGGTGATTAACAAATTTTGATTAGTATATGATACAGCACCATGTTATGTATGATTTATATGTATTTGTTCATTTTAGAGATCAGGAACAATCAAGGTTGAGGTTCTCAGTCTGACATCTTAGAAAAGAGAATAGAAGATATGAAGTTGACAGAGTTAAAATTATTTAGAACAGTGTTGAGTTGAACCATCGAAATGATAGATACGTTTTTAAATTACCGTAAAATCATGTTCAACAGAAATATACAATTTTCCATCTTTTACTTTTGATTGTTGCCCAATAAAGTAGAACTATAATTATTAATGAGGGAATGGCTGAGAAACTCCACAATAGTTTACCTCGTCTGTCAACATTAAAACCTTTGATCAAACTAGAACAGGTATGTAAAACTGTACATATATCACAAACTTTATACTTCCATTATATACTTAAACATATGTGCACATACACACATTTGAACACAAAGAAAACAACTCACTGCTTGCCTAAAATACTGTGTGTGTGAAACATCACTTTTAACGATCTATCAGTTACATCACAACGGTGTTGGTGTCTACTTGTAACAGTGAGCTCGATGCTTACCTTTATAGTGCTGCCACATTGGAATACATTTTATATGCTGAGCATCAAACAATGGAGCTACTAATACCACTTTAAGTCTTTGGTATGACCCCAATGGTGATTGAACATACAACCTTCAGCGGAACTCTACCAATAATGCCCCATGTCGGGTTGACAACCTTTATGGTATTGCTTTGCATGATTGTGGGTACTCGAGACAAAGCCCCAATACATCATACAAGGCATTGTTATTATTGAAGATGCAAAGAAAACTAATCTTGAGTGGGAAGACAACAATATTCACTTGATTTATCCCAAAATAAAGCCCGCCGGATCAGAGCTTGTGAAACTAATATTTTCTATAAACATTAATTTTAGCAAGTTGCAAATTGTCCATAAGGGCTATTCTATTAAAACATACATGGGACCCCAAGAAGGCACTTCTGAAATTAAACACATTCCCATAGATGAAAAATTGAAATTAAAGAAACAAATTTGGGAAAATAGGGTCTACCATAGATGTTTATTAAATTGCCTTCCTGGTGTCCCGGGTATGTTTTAATGGAATAGCGCTTAATTAAAGTGACTAAATGCATGTACCGGTACATCCATTAAAAATATGTTTTAACTTTAATAAAACAAAAATTAAAAAATTTACAGAATGAGATCATTGTTGGTGTTAACAAGGCAACGACTATTTTCGCTATTGCTGACTATGACACCATGGTGCTCACACTGTGTCTCCACATATAA
Source organism: Cyrtodaria siliqua (assembly GCA_037043455.1). Classification (NCBI taxonomy): domain Eukaryota; kingdom Metazoa; phylum Mollusca; class Bivalvia; order Adapedonta; family Hiatellidae; genus Cyrtodaria; species Cyrtodaria siliqua. Next base: position 23,647 of record JAWPHD010021265.1, on the reverse strand, counting down.
TTTATGTTTGTGTCACCTAAGATTTGTTGTCCGTTCGCCTGCAAAGGTACAATAAGGTGAAGAATATTTCATTTGTTCTCAAAGCAGATGAGCTGTAAACACTGTTCTATAACTTGGAGGTATTTTCTTTCTTTATTGGCACATTTCGAACGACACCTTCCTGAGCGACTGACATTGCTAAGGTTCCATCTTGCTTCCACACACGGCCTAGACACAGTGCCTTGCCACTACCTGCAATATGGATATAAAATCTAGAACCAAAATGAAACTAGTTGTTCTACATGCACCTTAATTACTGGACAAAACATTAGAATTTTCTGGTAATCAACTGATCTGTCTTAATCATGGAAACCATTTTTGTAATAGGCAGCTCTTATGCAAGGTTTTACCAAAATTTATCAACGTAAACTTTAACAGTTTGATAATTTTTCATATTTATAATTAAAGAAACAACAAAAGATGACTGTCCAATTAAACTCAATGTGATAGCATTGAAGGGAACACTCAAAAACAAGAAGTCAGAAGTTGCAATGCATATAACTACAAACCTTGAAGAGCAATAGATCAGACGTATTTTTAGCTCTACTGGCCAAGGGCCAGCAGAGCTTATGGGATGGTGTGTTGGCCGTCGTCCGTCGTCTGTCCGTCGTGTTAACTTTTACCTCTTTAAGACGATAGGGCCTTCGTTTTTCATCCGATCTTTACCAAACTTGAACAGGTTGTTAATATCAATGAAAGCTCGGATAAGTTCGAAAAGCAGCCAGATCGGACCAGTAACAGTGGAGTTATGTCCCTTGATTTAGTTAAAAATGCTATATTTTGCCTCGTTAAGACGATAGGGCTTTCATTTTTCATCCTAACTTTACCAAACTTTACCACATTGGTAATATTAATGAAAGCTCGGACACGTACGAAAACCAGCCAGATCCGACTAGTAACAGTGGAGTTATGGCTCTTGATTTAGTTAAAAATGCTAAATGTTGCCTCGTTGACGATAGGGCCTTCATTTTTCATCCTATCTTTACCAAACTTTATCAGATTGTTAATATCAATGAAAGCTCGGACAGTTTCGAAAACCATTTATATCGGACCAGTAACAACGGAGTTATGGCCCTTGATTTAGTTCAAAATGCTATATTTTGCCTTGTTAAGACGATAGGGGCTTCATTGTTCATCTGATCTTTACCAAACTTTATCAGATTGCTAATGTCGTTTAAAGCTCAAACAAGTTCGAAAACCAGCCATATCGGACCAGTAACAGCGGAGTTATGGCCCTTGATTGTTAAAATTGCTATATTTTGCCTCGTTAAGACGATAGGGGCTTCATTGTTCATCTGATCTTTACCAATTTTTATCAGATTGTTAATATCAATGAAAGCTCGGACAATTTCGAAAACCATTTATATCGGACCGGTAACAGCCGAGTTATGGCCCTTGATTTAGTTGAAAATGCTATATTTTGCCTCGTTAAGATGATAGGGCCTTCATTTTTCATCCGGTCTTTACCAAACTTTACCACATTGTTAATATCAATGAAAGCTCAGATAAGTTTAAAAAACATTCATATCGGTCTAGTAACAGCAGAGTTATGGCCCTTGATTTAGTTAAAAATGCTATATTTTGCCTCGTTAAGACAATAGGGCCTTCATTTTTCATCCGATCTTTACCAAACTTTATCAGATTGTTAATGTCAATGTAAACTTGGTCAATGTTTCATGAGTGTTGCTATAATTCTTGAAGAGTTATAGAACGGACAAATTTGTGTCTACAATCGTGCAGAATGAAATTACAGTATACCCACAAACTTTATTTTGCTTTGTTGTGATAAAGTTTTGGTCTAACGTCATGTCATGCTAAATTTTGGTAAATTTGTTAGTCTGAATGCTGTCTGACGTTGTTTTTTAGCACTTTAAGCCATATATTATGATGTTTGATTTTTTGTGGTAGCGGCAGACCTTCACATTTTCCTGAGTAAAACCAGTACCGGTAGTTTATACCTCACGCCATCCGTAAGAATTGACACTTTCTCACTTGACAAGTTGAGCTCCAAGTGAGATTCGAACCCACAGTGATGGGAGCCAAGAAAGTTATAGACGAGCCATCTTTACTACCCCGACGACGCTCAATTCTGGCAAAAGTTTCAAATAAATACTGGTACACTTATGGCGTTTAATAGAGAAAAAGTATGATAATCACTGTGAACTTCTTTTTAAATATATTTTTAGCCATGGTGGCCATCTTAGATTTCTGACTGACATGATTTTCATTTAGGACAGGGCAATATTCTTGTAAAGGTCTAGGGTATATCGCACAGAAGTGCTGTCATCACCAAAAATAAATTTCAAACTTTGGCATAAAATCTGCCGATATCTTTTGACCAGTAGAGCTAATTAGAATAAAAAATGCAACTTCATTTTTCCTGCTAAAAACAAGAGGCCCATGAGGGCCCGTATTGCTCTACTGGCTGTATGGAGTCTTTGATGAGGAACACGAAAACAACATGCGCAACTAGGCTTTCTTCTTTGCCAAGTTTCACTGAAATCCAGCCAGGGGCTCATGAAAGTTTGGTAAAGATCAAATAATAAATAAAGGTGCTGGAGTGTTCACAAGGCAGAAAATGGCATATTTTAGCAAAAACAAGGGCCATAACTCCAGCATAAATGGTCCAATCTGGCTGTTTTTCGAACTCTTCCAAGATTTCATTGCTATTAACAATCCGAGATTGTGCAAGCTTGGTAAAGATCAAATCATAAATGAAGGTGCTAGTGTTCACAAAGCAGAAAATGACATTTTTCAGAAAAAACAAGTGCCATAACTCTGGTGTTACGGATCCAATCTGGCTGGTTTTCGAATTTGTCGAGTTTTCATTGATATTAACAATCTGTGCAAGTTTGGTAAAGATCAAATAATAAAATACTAATGAAGGTGCTAGAGTGTTCACAAGGCAGAAAATGACATTTTCCAGAAAAAACAAGAGCCATAACTCTGGTGTTTCTGACCCAATTTACCCGGTTTTTGAACTAGTCCAAGCTTCCATTAATATTAACAAACTATGCAAGTTTGGTAAAGATCAAATAATAAATGAAGGTGCTAGAGTGTTCACAAGGCTTAATATGGCATTTTTCAGCAAAACAAGGGCCATAACTCCGGTGAAACTAATCCGACTTGGCTGGTTTTCGAACTTGACCGAGCTTTCATTGATATAAAGAGACTAGCAAAGTTTATTAAAGATCCGATTCATAATGAAGGCCAGTGGAGCTAAAAAGCAGGGAAATGGATCCAATTCTTTTAGGACTTGTGGAGGCAAAACCGTCTTTTGAAAATATATGTTTATATAACTGTGGCAGCCTGAGCCATTTTTTAATTGTAGATCACCTGACTGTTCTAAGGACCAACTAGTGCTAGATATCAAGTGCTTTATTACTGTAAAATTTTAAGAAAATCCATCCCATGCTTTCAGAGTAGCAAATATGACACGAGATCCAAGTAAACATCAAGTACAGAATTCCTAAAATGTCAGTAAAAAGTCAGAATTCCTAAAATGTATCCAGTAATTTCAAAGTACCGTATAATCCCTTATAAATGCGCACCCCCACCACCACCCCACACCAACTGAAACACACAAAATCACTAGAAAACTTAAAATCTGATGCATTAATTAATGCATCAGATTTTAAGTTTTCTAGTGATTTTGTATTCCATGGACCCAAATATTCCATTGTATTCAATGAAATTCCATTGGTAAACAGTATATAAATATAAATGATATCAAGCCAAGAAATCCATAGTATTCCAAGGAATTCCAAGGGTATGCATGTATGACTAAAATCAATGAAATTTCATGGAAATCCTTGCTAAGAAATGTCTGGAGAAGTGTGTGTTTTCCCCAAGATTGAATTAGGGTTTTAAGGCGCACCAACACATGAAAAGGTTATATGGCGCCTAACAGGCATGAACATGCCAGGCTCATCTTCCATGTACATCGAGATAAAATATGAAAAATGGGCCTAGAACCTCCTCACCCTGAACTGCAGAGTTGCTGCAAATTCTAGGAAATCATAATTCCAACACATTCTCTGTTGGGGAAAACCCCCAACTTATTTAATACTAAAACCAAATACCACAATAATTGTGTTGCAGCATGCGAAAACCAACAACATGGTAATGAAAATCCCTATCTCAGGAACCGTAAGAGAGCGAAAAAAGCTTAGAATGTCCTCTTTCAAGTCAAACACTTTCAAAACATAGTCCATGGCCTCTGACCATGGTAGTTCATGGTCTCTGACCATGTTCAACCATGGTCTCTGGTAGACCATGGTCAAACACCATGACATATCAAAGACATAATCATACATTTACAAATATACTTTTTCATCCATTTACAACTCGTACTATACATTTTGGGTATAGACATTTTCATTTTATTTCAACAATAATATCAGTAAAATAAGTGTGCACAATTTCATCAAGATAATTTCTTAATGCATCATTTAAACATCATGGACTTCATTAATAAATATTAAATGAAATTAAGCAAAATCAATTAGATAACTAACTCAAATAAAACAGCTCACATTTAAAATACACTGTTGGCATTTTATTTTATGCAGTTAGGTTCAACATTTTCTAATATGAGCTTAGTGTCAAATTAGCATTATTTCATTTCTACATGTAGAAAATTGAAACTTATCTTACCTCGCTTGTCAATTATTCCATGTTATGTTAGGTTTCACTTGTAACTATAACCTTCTAATTCAGTGTTTGACAACATAGTCCAGATATATACATTAAATCCACACACAGTTTGTGGGGAAACACAGAATTAAGTTAAATGGACACTATGTATGCCTTTTTTCATGCAAATCTTTTTTCCCACAAACAAATTCAAACTGAGCAAAATCTTCTCCCAAAATGCACTGCAATCCATTTCCTTAAATAACCAGATGTAAAATCAGTTATCTTATAACACCCATCTAGCAGTATTTACTTTAGCAGTATTTATTTGCTTCTTGCAGCCCTAATAAACTTTCCAATCTGCCAGTGCTTGACCTAAGGTCAATTATGTCACTCTTTGACTTGGATGTGAATATATCACTTGTTCCACAAGTCTTTGATTTCAACAGAAACATCTGCACCATTCCTTAATCTAATTTATTCAATTATAGTTTTACAAAGAAAAGCTTGGAAAACGATGGACTTTTCTTAAAGTTCTATCTTGACACAATAAATGTAAATTCCAAGCTTTTCCATGGTTTTTCACACATTAAGATTCACAAGTCCAAATTTTTCTCAGTAGAGGTATTTTAAACAATCAATTCCATTCAATTCCAAGCTTTTTCCAAGCAGGCAAACCTTGGATTTCGATGGAATAAAAATCCAAGCTTTTCCATGCTATTCTCACACAAAATCCTTGAAATGTCATGGAATTTCTAGGAATAATGAATCCAAGCTTTTTCTTACTTTTTCCTGTGAACAAAATGTTGCAGATCTATGAAATTCCATGGAAATTCCATGGAATTCTAAGGATTGCAAAAAAGCTTGGATTTATTTCTGCAGGGGATATATCTAATAGTTTCAGAAGTAATTGCCGCAAAACCGTCTTTTGAAAATCTATGTTTAGCTGCCTTGGCCATCTTGGATTTCTGGCCAACTTGAACTTTACTTTAGTTACCAACCAGACATCCTTTAAAGATCATAGAGAAGTTTCAGCAAAGTAGTCACCACTACTGTGTACAGATGGACAACCAATGCTGTACCACTGCATATGCTCTGCTGATCTTTGATCAGTTGAGATATTAAATGTAGATAATATTGGAAAAGAGAATTTGGTTTATACCACAGTATGGGCTGTATGACTCGTACAACATCCACTCGTCCACTCTGAATGGATTGTGGAACCATATTGTGTGATCTAGAGATGTCATAAACGTTGTCTCATAGTTGGGGCCACCCGGTTGTAATGAAGTGCCGAGGAGAGAGAAGTCGGACATGTACGCTGCAACACACTGATGTAACTTGCTCTCATTTCCTGCAAACAAATCAGAATATTTACAGTAAATGTTATTTCACGAATTTTGCTAGTAGAGTTTCATATCTGGTATAATGGTATAAGACAATAAGAATCTTTCATGGCTATCCAGTTTAGATAGGATATTTCCAACCCAAGGTCAGTTCAACTAAAACATTTATACCAAGGGTTGGAATTTCCTATCTGAACCAGATACGCACGACCAATTATTTTTTTGCATACTATTGTTGTTTATCCAACAAAACAAATTATTTCTTATTAGGCTTTCATTGTTGAAGGGTACGGTTAGGTTTTCCAGCACATGTTAAACGCAAAGAAATAACAGTTTAATACGGTTTATATTGAGGTTAGAGTGTCTCTTTCAGCATTACCTCAAGCGAGGGTCATGTGCACGCCTACATGGATACACAGGGCACCGCCCATACAACACTGGGCTGCTAAATGGAACATCTCATTAAACTACAAAGAAATGGTTCATTCCAAGAAATCCATTCAACTTTGATTTGTAAAAGATAAAGTAGTATTTGAATTTAAGGATAGTATGGTGTGCAGTCTTCGAAATATTAAATATTATAAGGGTACGACGGTATTTATTTTCTGGTATCACTATACTATTACTGGGGTTTTCCTTAACAAGTGGTCAATGACCTTGAAACTCTACTAATAGGTTTTTGATAGCTAGACCAACATTTCATTAGATGAACTTTGGTTAGGACCAACTACATGTCAAGCCAGTCATTTTGATAAAGGTTCCAAATCAATATTTCTTATGGGTTTTTCAGAAGTAGTCGTCACAAAATCGCATTTTTAAAATCTATTTTTAGCCATAGCGGCCATCTTGAATTTCTGACCAACCTGAATTTTTGCTAGGATCAATTAGACATCAAAAGTAACATTCCTGTGAAGTTTCATGAAAATCCGAAAAGTAGTTTCATAGGAGTAGTCGCTACACGCTTTTACTATGTAACACTATGTAAAGAAAGATGGCTGCTGGCAGCCATGTTTAACATTGAATCAAAATGATTTTTGACAAAGACCAACTTCATGTCATGCTGATCGTTTTAGAAGAAGTCCCATATCAATAGCACTTATAGTTTGCAGGAAGGAGTCGCTACAAATTTGTTTAAAATCTATTTTTAGTGGTGGCGGCCATCTTGAATTTCTGGCTGGCCTGACATTTTGCTAGGATTAACATGGTGTGCAGTCTTCGAAATATTTAAATATTATAAGGGTACAATGATATTTATTTTCCGGTATCACTATACTATTACCAGGGTTTTCCTTAACAAGAGGTCAATGATCTTGAAGCTCTCCTGATAGGTTTTTTGATAGCTAGATCAACATTCCTGTGAAGTTTCATGAAAATCCGTCAAGTAGTTTCAGAGGAGTAGTTGCTACAAGTTTTTATAAGTCTATGTAAACAAAGATGGCTGCTGGCGGCGAGGTTTAATGTAGAATCAAACTAATTTTCAACAACGATCAACATCGTGTCATGCTGATCATTTGAGAAAAGGTTCCATATCAATATCACTTATAGTTTTCAAGAAGTAGTCACTACTAACTTGTTTTTAAAAATCTATTTTTAGCCATGATGGCCATCTTGAATTTTGGGCCAAACGGATTTTTTGCTAGGATTAACACATTCCTGTGAAGTCTCATGAAAATCCGTCAAGTAGTTTCAGAGGAGTAGTCGCCACAAGTTTTTCCTATACAACTCTATGTAAACAAAGATGGCCACAAGCGGCCATGTTTAATGTCGAATCAAAACAATTTTCGACAAGGATCAACAACATGTCATGCTGATAATTTTAGAAAAAGTTCCATATCAATATCATTAATAGTTTTCAAGAAGTAGTTGCTACAAACTTGTTTTTTTAAAAATCTATTTTTAGCAGTGGCGCCCATCTTGAATTTCCGGCCGACCTGAATTTTTGCTAGGATCAACTAGACACCAAGAGCAACATTCCTGTGAAGTTCATGAAAATCCGTCAAGTAGTTTCAGAGGAGTAGTCGCCACAAGATTTTCCTATATAATTCGATGTAAACAAAGATGGCCGCTGGTGGCAATGTTTGACATCCAATCAAAATGAACTTTGGTTAGGACCAACTACATGTCGTGCCAGTCATTTTGGTAAAGGTTCCAAATCAATATTTCTTATGGTTTTTCAGAAGTGGTCGTCACAAAATCGCATTTTTAAAATCTATATTTAGCCATAGCGGCCATCTTGAATTTCCGACCGACCTGAATTAAGTAGTTTCAGAGGAGAAGTCGCCACAAGTTTTTCCTAAATAACTCTATGTAACCCAAGATGACTGCTGGCGGCCATGTTTTACATCCAATCAAAATGAACTTTGGTTAGGACCAACTACATGTCGTGCCAGTCATTTTGGTAAAGGTGGCGGCCATGTTTTACATCCAATCAAAATGAACTTTGGTTAGGACCAACTACATGTCGTGCCAGTCATTTTGGTAAAGGTTTCAAATCAATATCACTAATGGTTTTTCAGAAGTAGTCACCAAAATCGCATTTTTAAAATCTATTTTTAGCTGTGGTGGCCATCTTGAATTTCCGGCCAATCCGATTTTTTTGCTAGGATCAATTAGACATCAAGAGCAACATTTCTGTGAAGTTTCATGGAAATTCGTCCAGTAGTTTCAGAGGAGTAGTTGCCACAAAAGAAGTTAACGGACAGGCGGACGGACGACGGATGCCGCACCACCACCACCTCAGTAGAGCTAACAAGAGGTCAATGACCTTGAAGCTCTACTGATTGATTTTGTTTTCAGGAAGAAGTCGCTACAAACTTGTTTTTTGAAAATCTATTTTTAGCAGTGGTGGCCATCTTGAATTTCCGGCCGACCTGAAATTTTGCTAGGATCAATTAGACATCAAGAGCAACATTCCTGTGAAGTTTCATGAAATACGTCAAGTAGTTTCAGAGGAGTAGTCGCTACAAGTTTTCATTATATAACTCTATGTAAACAAAGATGGCCGCTGACAGCCATGTTTAACATTGAATCAAAATAATGTTCGACTCGGATAACCATCATGTCATGCTGATCATTTTAGAAAAAGTCCCATATCAATATCACTTATAGTTTTCAAGAAGTAGTCGCTACAAACTTATTTTTTTTAAATCTATTTTTAGCTGTGGCGGCCATCTTGAATTTCTGGCCGACCTGAAATTTTGCTAGGATCAATTAGACATCAAGAGCAACATTCCTGTGAAGTTTTATGAAAATCCGTCAAGTAGTTTCAGAGGAGTAGTCGCTACAAGTTTTCATTATATAACTCTATGTAAACAAAGATGGCCGCTGGCAGCCATGTTTAACGTCGAATCAAAACAATTTTCGACAAGGACCAACATCATGTCATCCTGATCATTTTAGAAAAAGTCCCATATCAATATCTCTTATAGTTTTCAAGAAGTAGTCGCTACAAACTTATTTTTTAAAAATCTATTTTTAGCCGTGGCGGCCATCTTGAATTTCCGGCCGACCTGAAATTTTGCTAGGATCAATTAGACATCAAGAGAAACATTCCTGTGAAGTTTCATGAAAATCCGTCAAGTAGTTTCAGAGGAGTAGTCGCTACAAGTTTTCATTATATAACTCTATGTAAACAAAGATGGCCGCTGGCAGCCATGTTTAACGTCGAATCAAAACGATTTTCGACAAGGACCAACATCATGTCATGCTGATCATTTTAGAAAAAGTCCCATAGCAATATCCCTTAGAGTTTTTAAGAAGTAGTCGCTACAAACTTGTTTTTTAAAAACCTATTTTTAGATTTGGCGGCCATCTTGGATTTCACATCTACATGAATTTTTGCTAGGATCAACTAGACTTCATGGGCAACATTTCTGTAAAGTTTCATGAAAATCCATTCAGTAGTTTCAGAGGAGTAGTCGCTACAAAAAACAAGAGGTCAATGACCTTGAAACTCTACTGATTGATTTTGATTTCAGGAAGTAGTCGCTACAGACTTGTTTTTTGAAAATCTATTTTTAACCGTAGCGGCCATCTTGAATTTCCGGCCGACCTGAAATTTTGCTAGGATCAATTAGACATTAAGAGCAACATTCCTGTGAAGTTTCATGAAAATCATTCAAGTAGTTTCAGAGGAGTAGTCGCTAAAAGTTTTCATTATATAACTCTATGTAAACAAAGATGGCCGCTGGTAGCCATGTTTAACGTCAAATCAAAACGATTTTCGACAAGGACCAACATCATGTCATACTGATCATTTTAGAAAAAGTCCCATATCAATATCTCTTATAGTTTTGAAGAAGTAGTCGCTACAAACTTATTTATTTTAAATCTATTTTTAGCTGTGGCGGCCATCTTGAATTTCCGGCCGACTTGAAATTTTTCTAGGATCAACTAGACATCAAGAGCAACATTCCTGTGAAGTTTCATGATCATCCGTCAAGTAGTTTCAGAGGAGTAGTCGCTACAAGTTTTTACTATATAACTCTATGTAACCAAAGATGGCCACTAGCAGCCATGTTTAACGTCGAATCAAAATAATTTTCCACAAGGATCAACATCATGTCATGCTGATCATTTTAGAAAAAGTCCCATATCAATATCACTTATAGTTTTCAAGAAGTAGTCGCTACAAACTTGCATGAAAATCTATTTTTAGCCATGGCGGCCATCTTGAATTTCCGGCCGACCTGAAATTTTGCTAGGATCAATTAGACATCAAGAGCAACATTTCTGTGAAGTTTCATGAAAATCAGTCAAGTAGTTTCAGAGGAGTAGTCGCTACAAGTTTTCATTATATAACTCTATGTAAACAAAGATGGCCACTGGCAGCCATGTTTAATGTCGAATCAAAATAATGTTCGACTCGGATAACCATCATGTCATGCTGATCATTTTAGAAAAAGTCCCATATCAATATCACTTATAGTTTTCAAGAAGAAGTCGCTACAAACTTATTTTTTAAAAATCTATTTTTAACTGTGGCAGCCATCTTGAATTTCTGGCCGATCTGAAATTTTGCTAGGATCAATAAGACATTAAGAGCAACATTCCTGTAAAGTTTCATGAAAATCCGCCAAGTAGTTTTAGAGGAGTAGTCGCTACAAGTTTTTACTATATGACTCTATGTAAACAAAGATGGCCGCTGGCAGCCACGTTTAACGTCGAATCAAAACAATTTTTGATAAGGACCAACATCATGTCATGCTTATCATTTTAGAAAAAGTCCCATATCAATATCACTTATAGTTTTCAAGAAGTAGTCGCTACAAACTTGTATTTTGAAAATTTATTTTTAGACGTGGCAGCCATCTTGAATTTCCGGCCGACCTGAAATTTTGCTAGGATCAATTAGACATTAAGAGCAACATTCCTGTGAAGTTTCATGAAAATCCGTCAAGTAGTTTCAGAGGAGTAGTCGCTACAAGTTTTCATTATATAACTCTATGTAAACAAAGATGGCCGCTGGCAGCCATCTTTAACGTCAAATCAAAACGATTTTCGACAAGGACCAACATCATGTCATGCTGATCATTTTAGAAAAAGTCCCATATCAATATCACTTATAGTTTTCAAGAAGTAGTCGCTACAAACTTGTATTTAAAAAATCTATTTTTAGCTTGGGCGGCCATCTTGGATTTCACATCAACATGAATTTTTGCTAGGATCAACTAGACTTCATGGGCAACATTTTTGTAAAGTTTTATGAATATCCATCCAGTAGTTTCAGAGGAGTAGTCGCTACAAAAAAAAGTTAACGGACGGACGGACAGACAGACAGACAGACGACGGACGCCGCACCACGGCATAAGCTCTGCTGATCTCTGATCAGTAGAGCTAAAAAGTTAACGGACAGACGGACGGACGACGGACGCCGCACCACGGCATAAGCTCTGCTGATCTCTGATCAGTAGAGCTAAAAATCTATTTTTAGCTTTGGCGGCCATCTTTGATTTCACATCAACATGAATTTTTGCTAGGATCAACTAGACTTCATGGGCAACATTTTTGTAAAGTTTCATGAAAATCCATTCAGTAGTTTCAGAGGAGTAGTCGCTACAAAAAACAAGAGGTCAATGACCTTGAAGCTCTACTGATTGATTTTGATTTCAGGAAGTAGTCGCTACAGACTTGTTTTTTGAAAATCTATTTTTAACCGTAGCGGCCATCTTGAATTTCCGGCCGACCTGAAATTTTGCTAGGATCAATTAGACATTAAGAGCAACATTCCTGTGAAGTTTCATGAAAATCATTCAAGTAGTTTCAGAGGAGTAGTCGCTAAAAGTTTTCATTATATAACTCTATGTAAACAAAGATGGCCGCTGGTAGCCATGTTTAACGTCAAATCAAAACGATTTTCGACAAGGACCAACATCATGTCATACTGATCATTTTAGAAAAAGTCCCATATCAATATCTCTTATAGTTTTGAAGAAGTAGTCGCTACAAACTTATTTATTTTAAATCTATTTTTAGCTGTGGCGGCCATCTTGAATTTCCGGCCGACTTGAAATTTTTCTAGGATCAACTAGACATCAAGAGCAACATTCCTGTGAAGTTTCATGATCATCCGTCAAGTAGTTTCAGAGGAGTAGTCGCTACAAGTTTTTACTATATAACTCTATGTAACCAAAGATGGCCACTAGCAGCCATGTTTAACGTCGAATCAAAATAATTTTCCACAAGGATCAACATCATGTCATGCTGATCATTTTAGAAAAAGTCCCATATCAATATCACTTATAGTTTTCAAGAAGTAGTCGCTACAAACTTGCATGAAAATCTATTTTTAGCCATGGCGGCCATCTTGAATTTCCGGCCGACCTGAAATTTTGCTAGGATCAATTAGACATCAAGAGCAACATTTCTGTGAAGTTTCATGAAAATCAGTCAAGTAGTTTCAGAGGAGTAGTCGCTACAAGTTTTCATTATATAACTCTATGTAAACAAAGATGGCCACTGGCAGCCATGTTTAATGTCGAATCAAAATAATGTTCGACTCGGATAACCATCATGTCATGCTGATCATTTTAGAAAAAGTCCCATATCAATATCACTTATAGTTTTCAAGAAGTAGTCGCTACAAACTTATTTTTTAAAAATCTATTTTTAACTGTGGCAGCCATCTTGAATTTCTGGCCGATCTGAAATTTTGCTAGGATCAATAAGACATTAAGAGCAACATTCCTGTAAAGTTTCATGAAAATCCGCCAAGTAGTTTTAGAGGAGTAGTCGCTACAAGTTTTTACTATATGACTCTATGTAAACAAAGATGGCCGCTGGCAGCCACGTTTAACGTCGAATCAAAACAATTTTTGATAAGGACCAACATCATGTCATGCTTATCATTTTAGAAAAAGTCCCATATCAATATCACTTATAGTTTTCAAGAAGTAGTCGCTACAAACTTGTATTTTGAAAATTTATTTTTAGACGTGGCAGCCATCTTGAATTTCCGGCCGACCTGAAATTTTGCTAGGATCAATTAGACATTAAGAGCAACATTCCTGTGAAGTTTCATGAAAATCCGTCAAGTAGTTTCAGAGGAGTAGTCGCTACAAGTTTTCATTATATAACTCTATGTAAACAAAGATGGCCGCTGGCAGCCATCTTTAACGTCAAATCAAAACGATTTTCGACAAGGACCAACATCATGTCATGCTGATCATTTTAGAAAAAGTCCCATATCAATATCACTTATAGTTTTCAAGAAGTAGTCGCTACAAACTTGTATTTAAAAAATCTATTTTTAGCTTGGGCGGCCATCTTGGATTTCACATCAACATGAATTTTTGCTAGGATCAACTAGACTTCATGGGCAACATTTTTGTAAAGTTTTATGAATATCCATCCAGTAGTTTCAGAGGAGTAGTCGCTACAAAAAAAGTTAACGGACGGACGGACAGACAGACAGACAGACGACGGACGCCGCACCACGGCATAAGCTCTGCTGATCTCTGATCAGTAGAGCTAAAAAGTTAACGGACAGACGGACGGACGACGGACGCCGCACCACGGCATAAGCTCTGCTGATCTCTGATCAGTAGAGCTAAAAATCTATTTTTAGCTTTGGCGGCCATCTTTGATTTCACATCAACATGAATTTTTGCTAGGATCAACTAGACTTCATGGGCAACATTTTTGTAAAGTTTTATGAATATCCATCCAGTAGTTTCAGAGGAGTAGTCGCTACAAATAAAAGTTAACGGACGGACAGACAGACGGATGGACGACGGACGCCGCACCACGGCATAAGCTCTGCTGATCTCTGATCAGTAGAGCTAAAAATCTATTTTTAGCCGTGGCGGCCATCTTGAATTTCCGGCCGACCTGAAATTTTGCTAGGATCAATTAGACATCAAGAGCAACATTCCTGTGAAGTTTCATGAAAATCCGTCAAGTAGTTTCAGAGGAGTAGTCGCTACAAGTTTTCATTATATAACTCTATGTAAACAAAGATGGCCGCTGCAGCCATGTTTAACGTCGAATCAAAACGATTTTCGACAAGGACCAACATCATGTCATCCTGATCATTTTAGAAAAAGTCCCATATCAATATCTTTTATAGTTTTCAAGCAGTAGTCGCTACAAACTTATTTTTTAAAAATCTATTATTAGCCGTGGCGGCCATCTTGAATTTCCGGCCGACCTGAAATTTTGCTAGGATCAATAAGACATCAAGAGCAACATTCCTGTGAAGTTTCATGAAAATCCGTCAAGTAGTTTCAGAGGAGTAGTCGCTACAAGTTTTCATTATATAACTCTATGTAAACAAAGATGGCCGCTGGCAGCCATGTTTAACGTTGAATCAAAACGATTTTCGACAAGGACCAACATCATGTCATGCTGATCATTTTAGAAAAAGTCCCATAGCAATATCCCTTAGAGTTTTCAAGAAGTAGTCGCTACAAACTTGTTTTTTAAAAACCTATTTTTAGATTTGGCGGCCATCTTGGATTTCACATCTACATGGATTTTTGCTAGGATCAACTAGACTTCATGGGCAACATTTCTGTAAAGTTTCATGAAAATCCATTCAGTAGTTTCAGAGGAGTAGTCGCTACAAAAAAAAAGTTAACGGACGGACGGACAGACGGACGGACAGAAGGACAACAGACACCGCACCACGGCATAAGCTCTGCTGATCTCTGATCAGTAGAGCTAAAAATAGGTAGGTGGGTGATTTACCCAGCTACTTTGGTTATCTGATCAGCTAATTATAGCAGTTCACAATACAACAATAAAAGGAAGAAATGTAAATCACCAGCCTACTGTTCCTGTAATTCAAAAGCAAATGGAAAGCCCTGTATTCTATAACAGTATAACTTGTATTAAAAGCACAACAATCTGCCTGCTATAGACATATTATAAAACAGAACAAATACAATTAAATTGGATTTTATAGTCGCACCAACAGCTAAGGTAATATGGCAACTTTCCAGCTTCCATTGGTGGAGGAAGACCCCAGGTGCCCCTCCGGACAATTTTCGTCCACGGGCGGGCACCTGGGTAGAACCACCGACGTTCCGCAAGCCAGCTGGACAGCTGCCTGACATAAAGATTCCTAGGCCCCTGAGAGGTCGAACCTACAGCGGTGAGGGGCAAGTGATTTCAAGTCAGAGACGTTAACCACTCGGCCACGGACGCCCCGAACAAATACAACAACATGAGGCCCAAGAGGGTCTGTGGACGCTCTACTGGCTAAAGATAAAGTTTATGCACAAGGGGCCATAACTCTTTCAAATATCGTTCAACCAGAATATATTGATGATATAGGCAACTAGGCTTGGTACGGATTGTCCATGACAAGTTTCGTTGAAATCCAGCCAGAGGTTCAGGAGAACTAGTCTGTACAAAGTTAGTGTATTGAAACTTTTAAGGGGCCATAACTCTGCCAAAATTCATTCAACCAGAACACGGCAATGATAGGTGCAACTAGGCTTGGTACTGATCATTCCCATCAAGATTCGTTGAAATCCAGCAAGGAGTTCAGAACAGACTAATCTGGACATTTCTCTATTAAAACCTTTAAAGGGCCATAACAACCCAAATATGGCGATGATATGCACAACTAGGCTTGATACTGATCATCCTTGTCAAGTTTCGTTTAAATCCAGCCAGGAGTTCAGGAAAATTAGCCCGGAAAACCTTTAAAGGGCCATAACTCCACCAAAAATCTTTTAACTTTGAAATGTGGGGAGACGTTCAGGAGAATAGTCCAGACAAAGTTTGTGTATTAAAACCATTAAAGGGCCATAACTCTGCCAAAAATCATTCAACCGGAACACGGCAAATATTTGCACAACTAGACCTGGAACTGATCATCCCTAAAAAGTTTTGTTTAAATCCGGCCAGCGGTTCAGGAAAACTAGCCAGGACAAAGTTTGTGTATTAAAACCTTTAAAGGGACATAACTCCGCCAAAATAATTCAACTGGAACACAGTGACTATATGTACAACTAGGCTTGGTACTGATCATCCCTGAAAAATTTCAATGAAATTTGGCCAAATGAAGGCCCTTTCTTCTTAATGAGGCCAAAATATAGCATATTTCAGAAAATAAAATCAAGGGCCATAACTCCGCTGTTACTGGTCCGATCTGGCTGGTTTTCGAACTTGTCTGAGCTTTCATTTAAATTAACGATCTGGTAAAGTTTGGTAAAGATCTGACGAAAAGTGAAGGTCTTAACGAGGCAAAAATATAACAATTTTAACTAAATCAAAGGCCATAACTCCGCTGTTGCTGGCCGATCTGGCTGGTTTTCGAACTTGTCCAAGCTTTCATTGATATTAACAATCTGGTAATACGTGGTAAAGATCGGATGAAAAATGAGGACCCTATCTTCTTATCGAGGCAAAATATAGCCTTTTTAACTAAATCAAGGGCCATAACTCCACTGTTACTAGTCCGATCCGACTGGTTTTCGAATTTATCCGAGCTTTCATTGATATTAACAAGATGGTAAAGTTTGGTAAAGATCGGATGAACAATGAAGCCCCTATCGTCTTAACGAGGCAAAATATAGCATTTTGAACTAAATCAAGGGCCATAACTCTGCTGTTAGTAGTCCAATATTAATGGTTTTCAAATTTGTCCGAGCTTTCATTGATATTAACAATCTGATAAAATTTGGTAAAGATCGGATGAACAATGAAGCTCCTATTGTCTTAACGAGGCAAAATATAGCATTTTTAATTAAATCAAGGGCCATAACTCAGCTGTTACTGTTCCGATATGGCTGGTTTTCAAACTTGTTCGAGCTTTCAACGACATTAACAATGTGGTAAAGTTTGGTAAAGATAGGATGAAAAATGAAGGCCCTGTTGTCTTAACGAGGCAAAATATAGCATTCTGAACTAAATCAAGGGCCATAACTCCACCGATACTGGTCTGATCTGGCTGGTTTTTGAACTTGTCTGAGCTTTCATTGATAGTAACAATCTGGTAAAGTTTGGTAAAGATCGAAAGAAAGATGAAGGCCCTATCATCTTAACGAGGCAAAATTTAGCATTTTTAACTAAATCAAGAGCCATAACTCCGCCAATACTGGTCCAATCTGGCTGGTTTTCAAACTTGTCCGAGCTTTCATTGATATTAACAATCTGATAAAGTTTAGTAAAGATCGGATGAACAATGAAGCCCCTATCGTCTTAACGAGGCAAAAAATAGCATTTTTCAGAAAAAACAAGGGCCATAACTCCAGTGTTACTGATCCGATCTAGCTGGTTTTCGAACTTGTCTGAGCTTTCATTGACATTAACAATCTGTGCAAGTTTGGTAAAGATCAAATAATAAATGAAGGTGCTAGAGTGTTCACAAGGCTTAATATGGCATTTTTCAGCAAAACAAGGGCCATAACTCCGTTGAAATTATTTCGATCTTGCCGGTTTTCGAACTTGTTCGAGCTTTCATTGACATAAAGACACTGGCAAAGTTAAGTAAAGATCCGATTAATATTGAAGGCCCTAGAGTGTTCACAAGGCAAAAAATAGCATTTTTCAGAAAAAACAAGGGCCATAACTCCGGTGTTACTGATCCGATTTAGCTGGTTTTCGAACTTGTTCAAGCTTTCATTAATATTAACAATCTGTGCAAGTTTGGTAAAGATCAAATAATAAATGAAGGTGCTAGAGCGTTCACAAGACAGAAAATAGCAATTTTCAGAAAAAATAAGGGACATAACTCCGGTGTTACTGATCCGATTTGGCTGGTTTTCGAACTTGTCCGAGCTTTCATTGATATTAACAATCTGTGCAAGTTTGGTAAAGATCAAATAATAATAAATGAAGGTGCTAGAGTGTTCACAAGGCTTAATATGGGGTTTTTTCAGCAAAACAAGGGCCATAACTCCAATGAAATTATTCTGATCTGGCTGGTTTTCGAACTTGTCCGAGCTTTCATTGATATTAACAACCTGTTAAAGTTTGGTAAAGATCGGATGAAAAATGAAGGCCCTATGGTGGTAACAAGACAAAAGTTAACGACGGACGACCGGACGGACGACGGACAACACGTCATCCCATAAGCTCTGCTGGCCTTCGGCCAGTAGAGCTAAAAACTATATAATTATATTACAACAAGCCCCAAACTAAATGTCCAAAGGGACAAAATTATTGAAACCCTTTATACCAATAGTGCCATTAGTTTTAATCCATATCATCCTTTTTGGATCCCCAGTCTTCTCTGTAAAGAACAATTCGGGATCTAGGGGCCGTATGAGGACTTTCAGATCATCAGCCAACATGTGCTCCCAATCTTTAATAGCGAAGATGAGTCATCCCTATAAATAGTAACAAAATGAGCATGAGAATACAGACTGGTGCAAAATCATAATTACCAACTTTTCCATTTGCTTTCATCCAAAGCAATCTTTTTGGTTCTCCACTTACTCTTCTATAGTAACGGAGGGGATCAACGGGTCGAATGAGAACGGGGACCTCATCGGCAATTGTTCTGTTGATGAACTCTTTTTCCCTATCTGAAACGTCCTCTTCACTGGAAAATTTCATTTTGGATATTAAACACTTTGCAGTGCCAGATCTAAACTAGTACATGTAGTGCATTATAACAATAATTGATGTGTATCCGGTGAAAATTCAGGAATTTAAACACACAGGTTACTAATGAATGACAGGTAATCTGAAAACTATATTAGAACTACGGAATCCCTGCTAGTCAGCTGAGCGAACATATTCCCTGACCAGTTTCCTTCAGTAAATGAACTTTCCAGAAGGTATATGTTGCTTACAAAGAAACAGGCAATTAGTGAATGTAATTTCGTCTCTCCTTATATAACCAGCAAAATAGTCGGTTTGTCCGGGTAGCCAGTAATAGCCAGTAGCAGTCTAATTATAGTTGTTTTGGTAGCCGGTAATGTAGATGGTGGTAGCCATTATGGTCAGTTTTTCCATTTAATAGAATGATAATGACGATAGTTCATTCATCGGACAAATACAACACCATGTATAGTAAATTAACGCGGACTATTTATTGATTACTCTGCACCGAATGGGGTCAATATACATGTATAACGTCAACAGAAATCATTCACATTTTGACTAAATTTATTTATCTTAGGCTACAAAAAATTAATTACCTGGTTCTCAGGCCACTTTTTCAGAGAAGAGATCAGGCGGTCGCAATTTTTTTTACAATTTTACAGTGGTCAACAGACACGCGGGCGATTTTTTTTTTATCCAAACTTTTAATTCCAATACATGTATTGATGCAAAATATCTCGAAATACATGTGCAATAACCAGTTGGATCAGCTCATCTCTATTGTCGATCATTACCTTATCATTTCTTCCCGACTTTATATGCTTCTTTCAATCACAATAAGTCTGTATATTTGTATCAGATTCAATCGACTCGATGACAGCGCCATTATTGCATGTTGTTGTGAGACTTTGTCGATTATACGCTTGAATAAATCGCCTGTTCTGTAGCACCTACTAGTTCCAAGCGTCTGACTCTCCTAGATTGGTACCCGTACGACTGCAACACTCACAAGCTAGCGAGCAGAGCGGCAGATAGTCGGCCGCGCACCAGTCTAACCACAAGGGGATTCCCCTGAGGTAGTTGCATGTAAAAACCGGAACAAACTTGAATGCGGAACTTTTTTTTCGAAATTTTGGTAGCGCATTTCCAATTTTCATTTTATTACTTTTGAGATAAAATCGGCAATGAGGCACCAACAAAAGACATGCGGGCGTGCCTGAGAACCAGGTAATTAATTTTTTATGGCCTTATAGACTATAAATATACTCCCAAAGTTTGTTGGTACATATCCCTGAACGTCTCAAAACTTACTTTAGTCTTATTCTGAGCACTTCCTCAGCGTCAAGATAATGTTCCGGTCCTTTCACGTCTGGCATCTCCATCGAATACTTGTACTCGTGTTCCTCATCTGTCTTGAAGGATGACTGCATCGTGAATATGGCCTTTCCATCCTGGGTGGCCTTCACAATTCGACTGGCGTAGGTCTCCCCGTCTCTTGTCCTGTCCACATGGTACAGGATTGGCCAATTAGAGTTTCCTTAAAGATGGAGTAAATATAATAGTTCAAGTATTTATTGTCTTTCCTGTTTTTAAAAGTTTAAAAACAAGCAGTTTTTTTTTTAAATTTAAACAGAGCAGTTTTTAAAAACATGCACAGCTTTAAGGATCAGAGTATTCTGATTCATCTGGGGCGTCCGTAGCCGAGTGGTAAGAGTCTCTGACTTGCAATCACTTGTCCCTCACCGCTGTAGGTTCGATCCCTCAGGGGCCTAGGAATTTTTATGTGAGGAAGCTATCCAGCTGGCTTGCGGAACGTCAGTGGTTCTACCCAGGTGCGGCCGTGCACGAAAAATGCCCGGAGGGGCACCTGGGGTCTTCCTCCACCAGTAGAAGCTGGAAAGTCGCCATATGACCTTAGTTGTTGGTGCGACTATAAAATCCAATTCAATTCAATAAATATATATACTAACCTCCACGTAGGAAGTAACAATGAAGACTGTGTACATGATGTTCAGGAGACACCGTGTTGCAGGCGGCAACGAGGGCCTGACCAACCACTTGTCCACCAAATATAAATCTACTTCTGAAAGGGTGCCACAGGTAGTCTGTAGGGGCTCTGCAATATATTATTATAAATATGATGTTGATGTATGACAAATTGTTTCGAAGAAATGCTAAAATTGCTGTTCGGAATCGTTTGAAATTTCATGATCGATCATTGGTAACGACCAACCGATCGATTACTGATCAATTAAATATTGCTGTTGCATGACAGAATAACGAAGGCAGTATGTACATTATACATCAATTTCATTTTGGGTCTAACTGGTATATAATCATTTTTTTGTAATAAGAATTAATTGTTAAGGATTGTTGTTTGTTTTATTTCTTTAAATAGAAAATAAATTACCAAAATTGTATTTAGTTTTAAAAAAAACAGGTGATATCAATTATCGTAGTATCTACTAGTCTGTGCTTACTCTAACATGATTAGATGAAATCCAGCCAAAACTTGATCACGAAAAGTCATACTAGATTAATCAAGTAAACAGGCTGAACGAGTGATGCTCGTGTAACTTGATTAATCAGAACAGAATCTAGTTGAAAATCAAATATTAATCAACTATTTTAAACACTGAATCATCATACAGATCATGTTGTTTGCTGTTCTTTGTGTAACTCTTGTAAAAGTCAAATATCATATTCTGTTTGTTCTATGTCCAGCAGCAGATTCACGGAGGCCCCTAAAATCTGAGAAGTTATGAAAATGTATGTGAAAAATATTTGTTGTCATTGTAAACTGTTTTTTTGAAGGTGTGCCTCTCCCCCACCCAACCCTTAAAATCTGAGATTTACTAAAAATTGCATCTCACCCCTTAAAATATCATGTTGCGCCACCTCCTAATTTTAAATCCTGTATCCACCCATTGGTAGCCCAAAGGAACCTTAACTCCAGATGCTGTTTAAGTTATAATTTTAACAAGAGGTCAATGACCTTGAAGCTCTACTGATTGATTTTGATTTCAGGAAGTAGTCGCTACAGACTTGTTTTTTGAAAATCTATTTTTAGCCGTGGCGGCCATCTTGAATTTCCGGCCGACCTGAAATTTTGCTAAGATCAATAAGACATTAAGAGCAACATTCCTGTGAAGTTTCATGAAAATCCGTCGGGTAGTTTCAAAGAAGTAGTCGCTACAAGTTTTCATTATATAACTCTATGTAAACAAAGCAGCCATGTTTAAGGTCAAATCAAAACGATTTTCGACAAGGACCAACATCATGTCATACTGATCATTTTAGAAAAAGTCCCATATCAATATCTCTTATTGTTTTGAAGAAGTAGTCGCTACAAACTTATTTATTTTAAATCTATTTTTAGCTGTGGCGGCCATCTTGAATTTCCGGCCAACCTGAAATTTTTCTAGGATCAACTAGACATCAAGAGCAACATTCCTGTGAAGTTTCATGAACATCCGTCAAGTAGTTTCAGAGGAGTAGTCGCTACAAGTTTTTACTATATAACTCTATGTAACCAAAGATGGCCACTGGCAGCCATGTTTAACGTCGAATCAAAATAATTTTCCACAAGGATCTACATCATGTCATGCTGATCATTTTAGAAAAAGTCCCATATCAATATCACTTATAGTTTTCAAGAAGTAGTCGCTACAAACTTATTTTTTAAAAATCTATTTTTAGCTGTGACGGCCATCTTGAATTTCCGGCCAACCTGAAATTTTGATAGGATCAATTAGACATCAAGAGCAACATTCCTGTAAAGTTTCATGACAATCCGCCAAGTAGTTTCAGAGGAGTAGTCGCTACAAGTTTTTACTATATAACTCTATGTAAACAAAGATGGCCGCTGGCAGCCATGTTTAACGTTGAATCAAAACGATTTTTGACTAGGATCAACATCATGTTATGCTGATCATTTTAGAAAAAGTCCCATATCAATATCACTTATAGTTTTCAAGAAGTAGTCGCTACAAACTTATTTTTTAAAAATCTATTTTTAGCTGTGACGGCCATCTTGAATTTCCGGCCAACATGAAATTTTTCTAGGATCAATTAGACATCAAGAGCAACATTCCTGTAAAGTTTCATGACAATCCGCCAAGTAGTTTCAGAGAAGTAGTCGCTACAAGTTTTTACTATATAACTCTATGTAAACAAAGATGGCCGCTGGCAGCCATGTTTAACGTTGAATCAAAACGATTTTTGACTAGGATCAACATCATGTCATGCTGATCATTTTAGAAAAAGTCCCATATCAATATCACTTATAGTTTTCAAGAAGAAGTCGCTACAAACTTGTATTTTAAAACTCTATTTTTAGCTTTGGCGGCCATCTTGGATTTCACATCAACATGAATTTTTGCTAGGATCAACTAGACTTTATGGGCAACATTTCTGTAAAGTTTCATGAATATCCATCCAGTAGTTTCATCTGTGAAGTCGCTACAAATAAAAGTTTACGGACAGACGGACAGACGGACAGACAGACGGACAGACAGACGGACGACAGACGCCGCACCACGGCATAAGCTCTGCTGATCTCTGATCAGTAGAGCTAAAAATTAGAGATGTTGAGATTTTATCTTATTTTCAGTAGGTGATAAAATGTG
>JAWPHD010021264.1:0-28812 GCA_037043455.1 Cyrtodaria siliqua | reverse complement strand
CGGGAAAATAGGACAAACAGAGATAACTTAGATTTTTACGCGATCTGATAGTACATATGATTATTATTCATAATAGTAATACGTAAAGAATATGCACAATATTATCTGGCTTGTTGTTATGATTGTTAATATGACTATTGTTATAATTATTGCAGCAAACCTGTATCAAGACACAACGTTAATCGCTTCTCAAGTGAGCCCAGAAGTTGCATGTACAAGCCATGACAAGCCAACAATGCGTTCCACCGTAAGTTTTTCATATGTATACGTACTTTCAACAGATATGCACAAGTCAGAAATGAAACGGGCACTCTATGGCACGCAGAATGATACTTGTTGACATTTCATTGCCAAGGGACGTAATACGTGTACGGGAAAATAGGACAAACAGAGATAACTTAGATTTTTACGCGATCTGATAGTACATATGATTATTATTCATAATAGTAATACGTATAGAATATGTACAATATTATCTGGCTTGTTGATATGATTGTTAATATGACTATTGTTATAATTATTGCAGCAAACCTGTATCAAGACACAACGTTAATCGCTTCTCAAGTGAGCCCAGAAGTTGCATGTACAAGCCATGACAAGCCAACAATGCGTTCCACCGTAAGTTTTTCATATGTATACGCACTTTCAACAGATATGCACACATCAGAAATGAAACGTGCACTCTATGGCACGCAGAATGATACTTGTTGACATTTCATTGCCAAGGGACGTAATACGTGTACGGGAAAATTGGACAAACAGAGATAACTTAGATTTTTACGCGATCTGATAGTACATATGATTATTATTCATAATAGTAATACGTAAAGAATATGTACAATATTATCTGGCTTGTTGTTATGATTGTTAATATGACTATTGTTATAATTATTGCAGCAAACCTGTATCAAGACACAACGTTAATCGCTTCTCAAGTGAGCCCAGAAGTTGCATGTACAAGCCATGACAAGCCAACAATGCGTTCCACCGTAAGTTTTTCATATGTATACGTACTTTCAACAGATATGCACAAGTCAGAAATGAAACGGGCACTCTATGGCACGCAGAATGATACTTGTTGACATTTCATTGCCAAGGGACGTAATACGTGTACGGGAAAATAGGACAAACAGAGATAACTTAGATTTTTACGCGATCTGATAGTACATATGATTATTATTCATAATAGTAATACGTATAGAATATGTACAATATTATCTGGCTTGTTGTTATGATTGTTAATATGACTATTGTTATAATTATTGCAGCAAACCTGTATCAAGACACAACGTTAATCGCTTTTCAAGTGAGCCCAGAAGTTGCATGTACAAGCCATGACAAGCCAACAATGCGTTCCACCGTAAGTTTATCATATGTATACGTACTTTCAACAGATATGCACAAGTCAGAAATGAAACGGGCACTCTATGGCACGCAGAATGATACTTGTTGACATTTCATTGCCAAGGGACGTAATACGTGTACGGGAAAATAGGACAAACAGAGATAACTTAGATTTTTACGCGATCTGATAGTACATATGATTATTATTCATAATAGTAATACGTATAGAATATGTACAATATTATCTGGCTTGTTGATATGATTGTTAATATGACTATTGTTATAATTATTGCAGCAAACCTGTATCAAGACACAACGTTAATCGCTTCTCAAGTGAGCCCAGAAGTTGCATGTACAAGCCATGACAAGCCAACAATGCGTTCCACCGTAAGTTTTTCATATGTATACGCACTTTCAACAGATATGCACACATCAGAAATGAAACGTGCACTCTATGGCACGCAGAATGATACTTGTTGACATTTCATTGCCAAGGGACGTAATACGTGTACGGGAAAATAGGACAAACAGAGATAACTTAGATTTTTACGCGATCTGATAGTACATATGATTATTATTCATAATAGTAATACGTAAAGAATATGTACAATATTATCTGGCTTGTTGTTATGATTGTTAATATGACTATTGTTATAATTATTGCAGCAAACCTGTATCAAGACACAACGTTAATCGCTTCTCAAGTGAGCCCAGAAGTTGCATGTACAAGCCATGACAAGCCAACAATGCGTTCCACCGTAAGTTTTTCATATGTATACGTACTTTCAACAGATATGCACAAGTCAGAAATGAAACGGGCACTCTATGGCACGCAGAATGATACTTGTTGACATTTCATTGCCAAGGGACGTAATACGTGTACGGGAAAATAGGACAAACAGAGATAACTTAGATTTTTACGCGATCTGATAGTACATATGATTATTATTCATAATAGTAATACGTATAGAATATGTACAATATTATCTGGCTTGTTGTTATGATTGTTAATATGACTATTGTTATAATTATTGCAGCAAACCTGTATCAAGACACAACGTTAATCGCTTCTCAAGTGAGCCCAGAAGTTGCATGTACAAGCCATGACAAGCCAACAATGCGTTCCACCGTAAGTTTTTCATATGTATACGTACTTTCAACAGATATGCACAAGTCAGAAATGAAACGGGCACTCTATGGCACGCAGAATCATACTTGTTGACATTTCAATGCCAAGGGACGTAATACGTGTACGGGAAAATAGGAGAAACAGTGATAACTTAGATTTTTACGCGATCTGATAGTACATATGATTATTATTCATAAGAGTAATACGTATAGAATATGTACAATATTATCTGGCTTGTTGTTATGATTGTTAATATGACTATTGTTATAATTATTGCAGCAAACCTGTATCAAGACACAACGTTAATCGCTTCTCAAGTGAGCCCAGAAGTTGCATGTACAAGCCATGACAAGCCAACAATGCGTTCCACCGTAAGTTTTTCATATGTATATGCACTTTCAACAGATATGCACACATCAGAAATGAAACGTGCACTCTATGGCACGCAGAATGATACTTGTTGACATTTCATTGCCAAGGGACGTAATACGTGCACGGAAAAATAGGACAAACAGAGATAACTTAGATTTTTACGCGATCTGATAGTACATATGATTATTATTCATAATAGTAATACGTAAAGAATATGTACAATATTATCTGGCTTGTTGTTATGATTGTTAATATGACTATTGTTATAATTATTGCAGCAAACCTGTATCAAGACACAACGTTAATCGCTTCTCAAGTGAGCCCAGAAGTTGCATGTACAAGCCATGACAAGCCAACATTGCGTTCCACCGTAAGTTTATCATATGTATACGTACTTTCAACAGATATGCACAAGTCAGAAATGAAACGGGCACTCTATGGCACGCAGAATCATACTTGTTGACATTTCAATGCCAAGGGACGTAATACGTGTACGGGAAAATAGGAGAAACAGTGATAACTTAGATTTTTACGCGATCTGATAGTACATATGATTATTATTCATAAGAGTAATACGTATAGAATATGTACAATATTATCTGGCTTGTTGTTATGATTGTTAATATGACTATTGTTATAATTATTGCAGCAAACCTGTATCAAGACACAACGTTAATCGCTTCTCAAGTGAGCCCAGAAGTTGCATGTACAAGCCATGACAAGCCAACATTGCGTTCCACCGTAAGTTTATCATATGTATACGTACTTTCAACAGATATGCACAAGTCAGAAATAAAACGGGCACTCTATGGCACGCAGAATGATACTTGTTGACATTTCATTGCCAAGGGACGTAATACGTGTACGGGAAAATAGGACAAACAGAGATAACTTAGATTTTTACGCGATCTGATAGTACATATGATTATTATTCATAATAGTAATACGTATAGAATATGTACAATATTATCTGGCTTGTTGTTATGATTGTTAATATGACTATTGTTATAATTATTGCAGCAAACCTGTATCAAGACACAACGTTAATCGCTTCTCAAGTGAGCCCAGAAGTTGCATGTACAAACCATGACAAGCCAACAATGCGTTCCACCGTAAGTTTTTCATATGTATACGTACTTTCAACAGATATGCACAAGTCAGAAATGAAACGGGCACTCTATGGCACGCAGAATGATACTTGTTGACATTTCATTGCCAAGGGACGTAATACGTGTACGGGAAAATAGGACAAACAGAGATAACTTAGATTTTTACGCGATCTGATAGTACATATGATTATTATTCATAATAGTAATACGTATAGAATATGTACAATATTATCTGGCTTGTTGTTATGATTGTTAATATGACTATTGTTATAATTATTGCAGCAAACCTGTATCAAGACACAACGTTAATCGCTTCTCAAGTGAGCCCAGAAGTTGCATGTACAAGCCATGACAAGCCAACATTGCGTTCCACCGTAAGTTTATCATATGTATACGTACTTTCAACAGATATGCACAAGTCAGAAATGAAACGGGCACTCTATGGCACGCAGAATGATACTTGTTGACATTTCATTGCCAAGGGACGTAATACGTGTACGGGAAAATAGGACAAACAGAGATAACTTAGATTTTTACGCGATCTGATAGTACATATGATTATTATTCATAATAGTAATACGTATAGAATATGTACAATATTATCTGGCTTGTTGATATGATTGTTAATATGACTATTGTTATAATTATTGCAGCAAACCTGTATCAAGACACAACGTTAATCGCTTCTCAAGTGAGCCCAGAAGTTGCATGTACAAGCCATGACAAGCCAACAATGCGTTCCACCGTAAGTTTTTCATATGTATACGTACTTTCAACAGATATGCACAAGTCAGAAATGAAACGGGCACTCTATGGCACGCAGAATGATACTTGTTGACATTTCATTGCCAAGGGACGTACTACGTGTACGGGAAAATAGGACAAACAGAGATAACTTAGATTTTTACGCGATCTGATAGTACATATGATTATTATTCATAATAGTAATACGTATAGAATATGTACAATATTATCTGGCTTGTTGTTATGATTGTTAATATGACTATTGTTATAATTATTGCAGCAAACCTGTATCAAGACACAACGTTAATCGCTTCTCAAGTGAGCCCAGAAGTTGCATGTACAAGCCATGACAAGCCAACAATGCGTTCCACCGTAAGTTTTTCATATGTATACGTACTTTCAACAGATATGCACAAGTCAGAAATGAAACGGGCACTCTATGGCACGCAGAATGATACTTGTTGACATTTCATTGCCAAGGGACGTAATACGTGTACGGGAAAATAGGACAAACAGAGATAACTTAGATTTTTACGCGATCTGATAGTACATATGATTATTATTCATAATAGTAATACGTATAGAATATGTACAATATTATCTGGCTTGTTGTTATGATTGTTAATATGACTATTGTTATAATTATTGCAGCAAACCTGTATCAAGACACAACGTTAATCGCTTCTCAAGTGAGCCCAGAAGTTGCATGTACAAGCCATGACAAGCCAACATTGCGTTCCACCGTAAGTTTATCATATGTATACGTACTTTCAACAGATATGCACAAGTCAGAAATGAAACGGGCACTCTATGGCACGCAGAATGATACTTGTTGACATTTCATTGCCAAGGGACGTAATACGTGTACGGGAAAATAGGACAAACAGAGATAACTTAGATTTTTACGCGATCTGATAGTACATATGATTATTATTCATAATAGTAATACGTATAGAATATGTACAATATTATCTGGCTTGTTGTTATGATTGTTAATATGACTATTGTTATAATTATTGCAGCAAACCTGTATCAAGACACAACGTTAATCGCTTCTCAAGTGAGCCCAGAAGTTGCATGTACAAGCCATGACAAGCCAACAATGCGTTCCACCGTAAGTTTTTCATATGTATACGTACTTTCAACAGATATGCACAAGTCAGAAATGAAACGGGCACTCTATGGCACGCAGAATGATACTTGTTGACATTTCATTGCCAAGGGACGTAATACGTGTACGGGAAAATAGGACAAACAGAGATAACTTAGATTTTTACGCGATCTGATAGTACATATGATTATTATTCATAATAGTAATACGTATAGAATATGTACAATATTATCTGGCTTGTTGTTATGATTGTTAATATGACTATTGTTATAATTATTGCAGCAAACCTGTATCAAGACACAACGTTAATCGCTTCTCAAGTGAGCCCAGAAGTTGCATGTACAAGCCATGACAAGCCAACAATGCGTTCCACCGTAAGTTTATCATATGTATACGTACTTTCAACAGATATGCACAAGTCAGAAATGAAACGGGCACTCTATGGCACGCAGAATGATACTTGTTGACATTTCATTGCCAAAGGACGTAATACGTGTACGGGAAAATAGGACAAACAGAGATAACTTAGATTTTTACGCGATCTGATAGTACATATGATTATTATTCATAATAGTAATACGTATAGAATATGTACAATATTATCTGGCTTGTTGATATGATTGTTAATATGACTATTGTTATAATTATTGCAGCAAACCTGTATCAAGACACAACGTTAATCGCTTCTCAAGTGAGCCCAGAAGTTGCATGTACAAGCCATGACAAGCCAACAATGCGTTCCACCGTAAGTTTTTCATATGTATACGCACTTTCAACAGATATGCACACATCAGAAATGAAACGTGCACTCTATGGCACGCAGAATGATACTTGTTGACATTTCATTGCCAAGGGACGTAATACGTGTACGGGAAAATAGGACAAACAGAGATAACTTAGATTTTTACGCGATCTGATAGTACATATAATTATTATTCATAATAGTAATACGTAAAGAATATGCACAATATTATCTGGCTTGTTGTTATGATTGTTAATATGACTATTGTTATAATTATTGCAGCAAACCTGTATCAAGACACAACGTTAATCGCTTCTCAAGTGAGCCCAGAAGTTGCATGTACAAGCCATGACAAGCCAACAATGCGTTCCACCGTAAGTTTTTCATATGTATACGTACTTTCAACAGATATGCACAAGTCAGAAATGAAACGGGCACTCTATGGCACGCAGAATGATACTTGTTGACATTTCATTGCCAAGGGACGTAATACGTGTACGGGAAAATAGGACAAACAGAGATAACTTAGATTTTTACGCGATCTGATAGTACATATGATTATTATTCATAATAGTAATACGTATAGAATATGTACAATATTATCTGGCTTGTTGTTATGATTGTTAATATGACTATTGTTATAATTATTGCAGCAAACCTGTATCAAGACACAACGTTAATCGCTTCTCAAGTGAGCCCAGAAGTTGCATGTACAAGCCATGACAAGCCAACAATGCGTTCCACCGTAAGTTTTTCATATGTATACGTACTTTCAACAGATATGCACAAGTCAGAAATGAAACGGGCACTCTATGGCACGCAGAATCATACTTGTTGACATTTCAATGCCAAGGGACGTAATACGTGTACGGGAAAATAGGAGAAACAGTGATAACTTAGATTTTTACGCGATCTGATAGTACATATGATTATTATTCATAAGAGTAATACGTATAGAATATGTACAATATTATCTGGCTTGTTGTTATGATTGTTAATATGACTATTGTTATAATTATTGCAGCAAACCTGTATCAAGACACAACGTTAATCGCTTCTCAAGTGAGCCCAGAAGTTGCATGTACAAGCCATGACAAGCCAACAATGCGTTCCACCGTAAGTTTTTCATATGTATATGCACTTTCAACAGATATGCACACATCAGAAATGAAACGGGCACTCTATGGCACGCAGAATGATACTTGTTGACATTTCATTGCCAAGGGACGTAATACGTGTACGGGAAAATAGGACAAACAGAGATAACTTAGATTTTTACGCGATCTGATAGTACATATGATTATTATTCATAATAGTAATACGTATAGAATATGTACAATATTATCTGGCTTGTTGTTTTGATTGTTAATATGACTATTGTTATAATTATTGCAGCAAACCTGTATCAAGACACAACGTTAATCGCTTCTCAAGTGAGCCCAGAAGTTGCATGTACAAGCCATGACAAGCCAACATTGCGTTCCACCGTAAGTTTATCATATGTATACGTACTTTCAACAGATATGCACAAGTCAGAAATGAAACGGGCACTCTATGGCACGCAGAATGATACTTGTTGACATTTCATTGCCAAGGGACGTAATACGTGTACGGGAAAATAGGACAAACAGAGATAACTTAGATTTTTACGCGATCTGATAGTACATATGATTATTATTCATAATAGTAATACGTATAGAATATGTACAATATTATCTGGCTTGTTGATATGATTGTTAATATGACTATTGTTATAATTATTGCAGCAAACCTGTATCAAGACACAACGTTAATCGCTTCTCAAGTGAGCCCAGAAGTTGCATGTTCAAGCCATGACAAGCCAACAATGCGTTCCACCGTAAGTTTTTCATATGTATACGCACTTTCAACAGATATGCACACATCAGAAATGAAACGTGCACTCTATGGCACGCAGAATGATACTTGTTGACATTTCATTGCCAAGGGACGTAATACGTGTACGGGAAAATAGGACAAACAGAGATAACTTAGATTTTTACGCGATCTGATAGTACATATGATTATTATTCATAATAGTAATACGTAAAGAATATGTACAATATTATCTGGCTTGTTGTTATGATTGTTAATATGACTATTGTTATAATTATTGCAGCAAACCTGTATCAAGTAACGAACGTTAATCGCTTCTCAAGTGAGCCCAGAAGTTGCATGTACAAGCCATGACAAGCCAACAATGCGTTCCACCGTAAGTTTTTCATATGTATACGTACTTTCAACAGATATGCACAAGTCAGAAATGAAACGGGCACTCTATGGCACGCAGAATGATACTTGTTGACATTTCATTGCCAAGGGACGTAATACGTGTACGGGAAAATAGGACAAACAGAGATAACTTAGATTTTTACGCGATCTGATAGTACATATGATTATTATTCATAATAGTAATACGTATAGAATATGTACAATATTATCTGGCTTGTTGTTATGATTGTTAATATGACTATTGTTATAATTATTGCAGCAAACCTGTATCAAGACACAACGTTAATCGCTTCTCAAGTGAGCCCAGAAGTTGCATGTACAAGCCATGACAAGCCAACAATGCGTTCCACCGTAAGTTTTTCATATGTATACGTACTTTCAACAGATATGCACAAGTCAGAAATGAAACGGGCACTCTATGGCACGCAGAATCATACTTGTTGACATTT
Source organism: Cyrtodaria siliqua (assembly GCA_037043455.1). Taxonomy (NCBI): domain Eukaryota; kingdom Metazoa; phylum Mollusca; class Bivalvia; order Adapedonta; family Hiatellidae; genus Cyrtodaria; species Cyrtodaria siliqua. Next base: position 19,562 of record JAWPHD010021264.1, on the reverse strand, counting down.
CAATGCCAAGGGACGTAATACGTGTACGGGAAAATAGGAGAAACAGTGATAACTTAGATTTTTACGCGATCTGATAGTACATATGATTATTATTCATAAGAGTAATACGTATAGAATATGTACAATATTATCTGGCTTGTTGTTATGATTGTTAATATGACTATTGTTATAATTATTGCAGCAAACCTGTATCAAGACACAACGTTAATCGCTTCTCAAGTGAGCCCAGAAGTTGCATGTACAAGCCATGACAAGCCAACAATGCGTTCCACCGTAAGTTTATCATATGTATACGTACTTTCAACAGATATGCACAAGTCAGAAATGAAACGGGCACTCTATGGCACGCAGAATGATACTTGTTGACATTTCATTGCCAAGGGACGTAATACGTGTACGGGAAAATAGGACAAACAGAGATAACTTAGATTTTTACGCGATCTGATAGTACATATGATTATTATTCATAATAGTAATACGTATAGAATATGTACAATATTATCTGGCTTGTTGATATGATTGTTAATATGACTATTGTTATAATTATTGCAGCAAACCTGTATCAAGACACAACGTTAATCGCTTCTCAAGTGAGCCCAGAAGTTGCATGTACAAGCCATGACAAGCCAACAATGCGTTCCACCGTAAGTTTTTCATATGTATACGCACTTTCAACAGATATGCACACATCAGAAATGAAACGTGCACTCTATGGCACGCAGAATGATACTTGTTGACATTTCATTGCCAAGGGACGTAATACGTGTACGGGAAAATAGGACAAACAGAGATAACTTAGATTTTTACGCGATCTGATAGTACATATGATTATTATTCATAATAGTAATACGTAAAGAATATGCACAATATTATCTGGCTTGTTGTTATGATTGTTAATATGACTATTGTTATAATTATTGCAGCAAACCTGTATCAAGACACAACGTTAATCGCTTCTCAAGTGAGCCCAGAAGTTGCATGTACAAGCCATGACAAGCCAACAATGCGTTCCACCGTAAGTTTTTCATATGTATACGTACTTTCAACAGATATGCACAAGTCAGAAATGAAACGGGCACTCTATGGCACGCAGAATGATACTTGTTGACATTTCATTGCCAAGGGACGTAATACGTGTACGGGAAAATAGGACAAACAGAGATAACTTAGATTTTTACGCGATCTGATAGTACATATGATTATTATTCATAATAGTAATACGTATAGAATATGTACAATATTATCTGGCTTGTTGTTATGATTGTTAATATGACTATTGTTATAATTATTGCAGCAAACCTGTATCAAGACACAACGTTAATCGCTTCTCAAGTGAGCCCAGAAGTTGCATGTACAAGCCATGACAAGCCAACAATGCGTTCCACCGTAAGTTTTTCATATGTATACGTACTTTCAACAGATATGCACAAGTCAGAAATGAAACGGGCACTCTATGGCACGCAGAATCATACTTGTTGACATTTCAATGCCAAGGGACGTAATACGTGTACGGGAAAATAGGAGAAACAGTGATAACTTAGATTTTTACGCGATCTGATAGTACATATGATTATTATTCATAAGAGTAATACGTATAGAATATGTACAATATTATCTGGCTTGTTGTTATGATTGTTAATATGACTATTGTTATAATTATTGCAGCAAACCTGTATCAAGACACAACGTTAATCGCTTCTCAAGTGAGCCCAGAAGTTGCATGTACAAGCCATGACAAGCCAACAATGCGTTCCACCGTAAGTTTTTCATATGTATATGCACTTTCAACAGATATGCACACATCAGAAATGAAACGGGCACTCTATGGCACGCAGAATGATACTTGTTGACATTTCATTGCCAAGGGACGTAATACGTGTACGGGAAAATAGGACAAACAGAGATAACTTAGATTTTTACGCGATCTGATAGTACATATGATTATTATTCATAATAGTAATACGTATAGAATATGTACAATATTATCTGGCTTGTTGTTTTGATTGTTAATATGACTATTGTTATAATTATTGCAGCAAACCTGTATCAAGACACAACGTTAATCGCTTCTCAAGTGAGCCCAGAAGTTGCATGTACAAGCCATGACAAGCCAACATTGCGTTCCACCGTAAGTTTATCATATGTATACGTACTTTCAACAGATATGCACAAGTCAGAAATGAAACGGGCACTCTATGGCACGCAGAATGATACTTGTTGACATTTCATTGCCAAGGGACGTAATACGTGTACGGGAAAATAGGACAAACAGAGATAACTTAGATTTTTACGCGATCTGATAGTACATATGATTATTATTCATAATAGTAATACGTATAGAATATGTACAATATTATCTGGCTTGTTGATATGATTGTTAATATGACTATTGTTATAATTATTGCAGCAAACCTGTATCAAGACACAACGTTAATCGCTTCTCAAGTGAGCCCAGAAGTTGCATGTTCAAGCCATGACAAGCCAACAATGCGTTCCACCGTAAGTTTTTCATATGTATACGCACTTTCAACAGATATGCACACATCAGAAATGAAACGTGCACTCTATGGCACGCAGAATGATACTTGTTGACATTTCATTGCCAAGGGACGTAATACGTGTACGGGAAAATAGGACAAACAGAGATAACTTAGATTTTTACGCGATCTGATAGTACATATGATTATTATTCATAATAGTAATACGTAAAGAATATGTACAATATTATCTGGCTTGTTGTTATGATTGTTAATATGACTATTGTTATAATTATTGCAGCAAACCTGTATCAAGTAACGAACGTTAATCGCTTCTCAAGTGAGCCCAGAAGTTGCATGTACAAGCCATGACAAGCCAACAATGCGTTCCACCGTAAGTTTTTCATATGTATACGTACTTTCAACAGATATGCACAAGTCAGAAATGAAACGGGCACTCTATGGCACGCAGAATGATACTTGTTGACATTTCATTGCCAAGGGACGTAATACGTGTACGGGAAAATAGGACAAACAGAGATAACTTAGATTTTTACGCGATCTGATAGTACATATGATTATTATTCATAATAGTAATACGTATAGAATATGTACAATATTATCTGGCTTGTTGTTATGATTGTTAATATGACTATTGTTATAATTATTGCAGCAAACCTGTATCAAGACACAACGTTAATCGCTTCTCAAGTGAGCCCAGAAGTTGCATGTACAAGCCATGACAAGCCAACAATGCGTTCCACCGTAAGTTTTTCATATGTATACGTACTTTCAACAGATATGCACAAGTCAGAAATGAAACGGGCACTCTATGGCACGCAGAATCATACTTGTTGACATTTCAATGCCAAGGGACGTAATACGTGTACGGGAAAATAGGAGAAACAGTGATAACTTAGATTTTTACGCGATCTGATAGTACATATGATTATTATTCATAAGAGTAATACGTATAGAATATGTACAATATTATCTGGCTTGTTGTTATGATTGTTAATATGACTATTGTTATAATTATTGCAGCAAACCTGTATCAAGACACAACGTTAATCGCTTCTCAAGTGAGCCCAGAAGTTGCATGTACAAGCCATGACAAGCCAACATTGCGTTCCACCGTAAGTTTATCATATGTATACGTACTTTCAACAGATATGCACAAGTCAGAAATGAAACGGGCACTCTATGGCACGCAGAATGATACTTGTTGACATTTCATTGCCAAGGGACGTAATACGTGTACGGGAAAATAGGACAAACAGAGATAACTTAGATTTTTACGCGATCTGATAGTACATATGATTATTATTCATAATAGTAATACGTATAGAATATGTACAATATTATCTGGCTTGTTGTTATGATTGTTAATATGACTATTGTTATAATTATTGCAGCAAACCTGTATCAAGACACAACGTTAATCGCTTCTCAAGTGAGCCCAGAAGTTGCATGTACAAGCCATGACAAGCCAACATTGCGTTCCACCGTAAGTTTATCATATGTATACGTACTTTCAACAGATATGCACAAGTCAGAAATGAAACGGGCACTCTATGGCACGCAGAATGATACTTGTTGACATTTCATTGCCAAGGGACGTAATACGTGTACGGGAAAATAGGACAAACAGAGATAACTTAGATTTTTACGCGATCTGATAGTACATATGATTATTATTCATAATAGTAATACGTATAGAATATGTACAATATTATCTGGCTTGTTGATATGATTGTTAATATGACTATTGTTATAATTATTGCAGCAAACCTGTATCAAGACACAACGTTAATCGCTTCTCAAGTGAGCCCAGAAGTTGCATGTACAAGCCATGACAAGCCAACAATGCGTTCCACCGTAAGTTTTTCATATGTATACGCACTTTCAACAGATATGCACACATCAGAAATGAAACGTGCACTCTATGGCACGCAGAATGATACTTGTTGACATTTCATTGCCAAGGGACGTAATACGTGTACGGGAAAATAGGACAAACAGAGATAACTTAGATTTTTACGCGATCTGATAGTACATATGATTATTATTCATAATAGTAATACGTAAAGAATATGTACAATATTATCTGGCTTGTTGTTATGATTGTTAATATGACTATTGTTATAATTATTGCAGCAAACCTGTATCAAGACACAACGTTAATCGCTTCTCAAGTGAGCCCAGAAGTTGCATGTACAAGCCATGACAAGCCAACAATGCGTTCCACCGTAAGTTTTTCATATGTATACGTACTTTCAACAGATATGCACAAGTCAGAAATGAAACGGGCACTCTATGGCACGCAGAATGATACTTGTTGACATATCATTGCCAAGGGACGTAATACGTGTACGGGAAAATAGGACAAACAGAGATAACTTAGATTTTTACGCGATCTGATAGTACATATGATTATTATTCATAATAGTAATACGTATAGAATATGTACAATATTATCTGGCTTGTTGTTATGATTGTTAATATGACTATTGTTATAATTATTGCAGCAAACCTGTATCAAGACACAACGTTAATCGCTTCTCAAGTGAGCCCAGAAGTTGCATGTACAAGCCATGACAAGCCAACAATGCGTTCCACCGTAAGTTTTTCATATGTATACGTACTTTCAACAGATATGCACAAGTCAGAAATGAAACGGGCACTCTATGGCACGCAGAATGATACTTGTTGACATTTCATTGCCAAGGGACGTAATACGTGTACGGGAAAATAGGACAAACAGAGATAACTTAGATTTTTACGCGATCTGATAGTACATATGATTATTATTCATAATAGTAATACGTATAGAATATGTACAATATTATCTGGCTTGTTGTTATGATTGTTAATATGACTATTGTTATAATTATTGCAGCAAACCTGTATCAAGACACAACGTTAATCGCTTCTCAAGTGAGCCCAGAAGTTGCATGTACAAGCCATGACAAGCCAACAATGCGTTCCACCGTAAGTTTTTCATATGTATACGTACTTTCAACAGATATGCACAAGTCAGAAATGAAACGGGCACTCTATGGCACGCAGAATGATACTTGTTGACATTTCATTGCCAAGGGACGTAATACGTGTACGGGAAAATAGGACAAACAGAGATAACTTAGATTTTTACGCGATCTGATAGTACATATGATTATTATTCATAATAGTAATACGTATAGAATATGTACAATATTATCTGGCTTGTTGTTATGATTGTTAATATGACTATTGTTATAATTATTGCAGCAAACCTGTATCAAGACACAACGTTAATCGCTTCTCAAGTGAGCCCAGAAGTTGCATGTACAAGCCATGACAAGCCAACATTGCGTTCCACCGTAAGTTTATCATATGTATACGTACTTTCAACAGATATGCACAAGTCAGAAATGAAACGGGCACTCTATGGCACGCAGAATGATACTTGTTGACATTTCATTGCCAAGGGACGTAATACGTGTACGGGAAAATAGGACAAACAGAGATAACTTAGATTTTTACGCGATCTGATAGTACATATGATTATTATTCATAATAGTAATACGTATAGAATATGTACAATATTATCTGGCTTGTTGTTATGATTGTTAATATGACTATTGTTATAATTATTGCAGCAAACCTGTATCAAGACACAACGTTAATCGCTTCTCAAGTGAGCCCAGAAGTTGCATGTACAAGCCATGACAAGCCAACAATGCGTTCCACCGTAAGTTTTTCATATGTATACGTACTTTCAACAGATATGCACAAGTCAGAAATGAAACGGGCACTCTATGGCACGCAGAATCATACTTGTTGACATTTCAATGCCAAGGGACGTAATACGTGTACGGGAAAATAGGAGAAACAGTGATAACTTAGATTTTTACGCGATCTGATAGTACATATGATTATTATTCATAAGAGTAATACGTATAGAATATGTACAATATTATCTGGCTTGTTGTTATGATTGTTAATATGACTATTGTTATAATTATTGCAGCAAACCTGTATCAAGACACAACGTTAATCGCTTCTCAAGTGAGCCCAGAAGTTGCATGTACAAGCCATGACAAGCCAACAATGCGTTCCACCGTAAGTTTTTCATATGTATATGCACTTTCAACAGATATGCACACATCAGAAATGAAACGTGCACTCTATGGCACGCAGAATGATACTTGTTGACATTTCATTGCCAAGGGACGTAATACGTGCACGGAAAAATAGGACAAACAGAGATAACTTAGATTTTTACGCGATCTGATAGTACATATGATTATTATTCATAATAGTAATACGTAAAGAATATGTACAATATTATCTGGCTTGTTGTTATGATTGTTAATATGACTATTGTTATAATTATTGCAGCAAACCTGTATCAAGACACAACGTTAATCGCTTCTCAAGTGAGCCCAGAAGTTGCATGTACAAGCCATGACAAGCCAACATTGCGTTCCACCGTAAGTTTATCATATGTATACGTACTTTCAACAGATATGCACAAGTCAGAAATGAAACGGGCACTCTATGGCACGCAGAATGATACTTGTTGACATTTCATTGCCAAGGGACGTAATACGTGTACGGGAAAATAGGACAAACAGAGATAACTTAGATTTTTACACGATCTGATAGTACATATGATTATTATTCATAATAGTAATACGTATAGAATATGTACAATATTATCTGGCTTGTTGTTATGATTGTTAATATGACTATTGTTATAATTATTGCAGCAAACCTGTATCAAGACACAACGTTAATCGCTTCTCAAGTGAGCCCAGAAGTTGCATGTACAAGCCATGACAAGCCAACAATGCGTTCCACCGTAAGTTTTTCATATGTATACGTACTTTCAACAGATATGCACAAGTAAGAAATGAAACGGGCACTCTATGGCACGCAGAATGATACTTGTTGACATTTCATTGCCAAGGGACGTAATACGTGTACGGGAAAATAGGACAAACAGAGATAACTTAGATTTTTACGCGATCTGATAGTACATATGATTATTATTCATAATAGTAATACGTAAAGAATATGTACAATATTATCTGGCTAGTTGTTATGATTGTTAATATGACTATTGTTAGAATTATTGCAGCAAACCTGTATCAAGACACAACGTTAATCGCTTTTCAAGTGAGCCCAGAAGTTGCATGTACAAGCCATGACAAGCCAACAATGCGTTCCACCGTAAGTTGTTCATATGTATACGCAATTTCAACAGATATGCACACATCAGAAATGAAAAGTGCACTCTATGGCACGCAGAATGATACTTGTTGACATTTCATTGCCAAGGGACGTAATACGTGTACGGGAAAATAGGACAAACAGAGATAACTTAGATTTTTACGCGATCTGATAGTACATATGATTATTATTCATAATAGTAATACGTAAAGAATATGTACAATATTATCTGGCTTGTTGTTATGATTGTTAATATGACTATTGTAATAATTAATGCAGCAAACCTGTATCAAGACACAACGTTAATCGCTTCTCAAGTGAGCCCAGAAGTTGCATGTACAAGCCATGACAAGCCAACATTGCGTTCCACTGTAAGTTTATCATATGTATACGTACTTTCAACAGATATGCACAAGTCAGAAATGAAACGGGCACTCTATGGCACGCAGAATGATACTTGTTGACATTTCATTGCCAAGGGACGTAATACGTGTACGTGAAAATAGGACAAACAGAGATAACTTAGATTTTTACGCGATCTGATAGTACATATGATTATTATTCATAATAGTAATACGTATAGAATATGTACAATATTATCTGGCTTGTTGTTATGATTGTTAATATGACTATTGTTATAATTATTGCAGCAAACCTGTATCAAGACACAACGTTAATCGCTTCTCAAGTGAGCCCAGAAGTTGCATGTACAAGCCATGACAAGCCAACAATGCGTTCCACCGTAAGTTTTTCATATGTATACGTACTTTCAACAGATATGCACAAGTCAGAAATGAAACGGGCACTCTATGGCACGCAGAATGATACTTGTTGACATTTCATTGCCAAGGGACGTAATACGTGTACGGGAAAATAGGACAAACAGAGATAACTTAGATTTTTACGCGATCTGATAGTACATATGATTATTATTCATAATAGTAATACGTATAGAATATGTACAATATTATCTGGCTTGTTGTTATGATTGTTAATATGACTATTGTTATAATTATTGCAGCAAACCTGTATCAAGACACAACGTTAATCGCTTTTCAAGTGAGCCCAGAAGTTGCATGTACAAGCCATGACAAGCCAACAATGCGTTCCACCGTAAGTTTTTCATATGTATACGCACTTTCAACAGATATGCACACATCAGAAATGAAACGTGCACTCTATGGTACGCAGAATGATACTTGTTGACATTTCATTGACAAGGGACGTAATACGTGTACGGGAAAATAGGACAAACAGAGATAACTTAGATTTTTACGCGATCTGATAGTACATATGATTATTATTCATAATAGTAATACGTAAAGAATATGTACAATATTATCTGGCTTGTTGTTATGATTGTTAATATGACTATTGTAATAATTATTGCAGCAAACCTGTATCAAGACACAACGTTAATCGCTTCTCAAGTGAGCCCAGAAGTTGCATGTACAAGCCATGACAAGCCAACATTGCGTTCCACAGTAAGTTTTTCATATGTATACGTACTTTCAACAGATATGCACAAGTCAGAAATGAAACGGGCACTCTATGGCACGCAGAATGATACTTGTTGTCATTTCATTGCCAAGGGACGTAATACGTGTACGGGAAAATAGGAGTAACAGAGATAACTTAGATTTTTACGCGATCTGATAGTACATATGATTATTATTCATAATAGTAATACGAATAGAATATGTACAATATTATCTGGCTTGTTGTTATGATTGTTAATATGACTATTGTTATAATTATTGCAGCAAACCTGTATCAAGACACAACGTTAATCGCTTTTCGAGTGAGACCAGAAGTTGCATGTACAAGCCATGACAAGCCAACAATGCGTTCCACCGTAAGTTTTTCATATGTATACGTACTTTCAACAGATATGCACAAGTCAGAAACAGAGATAACTTAGATTTTTACGCGATCTGATAGTACATATGATTATTATTCATAATAGTAATACGAATAGAATATGTACAATATTATCTGGCTTGTTGTTATGATTGTTAATATGACTATTGTTCTTACACATATGTATTCATTTCTTACACATATATGTTCAGTTCTTACACATATATATTCCGTTCTTACACGTACATATTCCGTTCTTACACATATATATTCCGTTCATACACATATATATTCCGTTCTTACACATATATATACAGTTCTTACACATATATATTCCTATCTTACACATATATATTCAGTTCTTACACATATATATTCAGTTTTTACACATATATATTCCGTTCTTACACATATATTTAGTTCTTACACATATATATTCACTTCTTACACATATATATTCCGTTATTACACATATATTCCGTTCTTACACATATATATTCCGTTCTTACACATATATTCCGTTCTTACACATATATACACATATATATTCCGTTCTTACACATACATATTCCGTTCTTACACGTACATATTCCGTTCTTAAACATATATATTCCGTTCTTACACATATATATTCCGTTATTATTATAGATGTTATATGCCTTCACCGGGCAGCGCTGCAGGTTATCTTTGTTTTCCCATGCTTTGGGCTTGAACTTGCGTACATTTGTGTGGTCAGTACCAGTTCTCGTTTTTGTTTGTCTCTCTCTGGAGTGTTCGAGGTATTTGTCACCATCTTCATCGGTGTGTATCTCGATGTCCCCCCATTTTAATGTGTGCTGCTCTCTACCGCCACGCATTCCCATTACAAGAGAGAATGTGATATGCAACAGATTGATGATTTGTGTAGCATTTTCAATTCCTAGTTGCCCACACTCAAACAAGTTGTCGATGTCAACATCCGTTATTTCTTCAGCTGCATTTGGCTTGCTCCCATAACCTTGTGACTTTAGATAGGTCATTTTTGCTTTCATTGTATTGTTAATATGGGAGAAAAGAGGATTTTTATTCACCGCTTGTGAATATCCTTTTTTTTGAAGATGTCGTTCAAGGCTAGAAAGAAGTCCTCGAATGCTTGAAGGCTCATACTCGCTGTGATCACTTTTTTTTACCACTGCTAAGAAATTTCCAAATAATTGGTCAAGTTCAGGGATGTCAAGCTGTTCAACAGGCCTGTCTTCTCCTTGTTCATTGCAAAATTGGCGAAATAATTTCATATCTGCCTGTGTCTTTCTCCTGGTGTTTTCGTTTTCTTGTGCATTTATGAATTCTTGTATTTTCTCAGGGTTGACAGCTTCAAACCGTGATTTTTGTTCATTTCCTATCTGTTTCCTTATTGGCATAATTAAATTTGATGCCTCAGACACAGGTTGATTACTGTTTTGTACTTCATCACACTCAGACCCAGCTAACATTGCATTTAATTCAGCCCAGGCGTATTCATCTAAAAAATCAGCCATTTTTGTCTGTTGCAGACGACAACAATTGCAATAACAACAACAACAACAACATTGATAAACAATTCATATAAAGTTAACAACAGATGTTATAAAAGTTCATTGTTTTTATTTTAATGAGTTTTAATCATTATCACACATAATAATAAATTTGTTTAGGAAAAAAAAAATGTGAGCAGAGAAACATTATTCTATTCTGTTCAATTCATAAGGGAGACAAAATGAAGGAGTGGATTGTTTTGTGTTTTTCTTCAGATCATCAAGGAATCAGCAGACCATTATACATTCTTGCTATTTTTATCAGTGCCTGATCTGTGATTTTTACAAGATCAGTTCTGATAAAGAATTTGTTATGGTTTTGCAAATCATCAAATGGAGAATTATACAGCCAGTGGGGACACCAGTCAAAAGGATTCAACCTAAGTTTGTACACAATTTTGTGGAATTAAAAAAAAAATGACACAGGCTATATAGTCTGTATGTATAATCTATATGAATGTTTGTATACAGAAGAAATTAAAAAATATTTTAACTTTAAACCAGTGTGTTTTTTAACAAATATGTTAAGAAAGTAGTTCCGGCAAAGTTATATCATCACTAGTGATGATATAAAAAAGACATATCGTCACTAGTGACGATATAACTTTTTTTGTGTGATACTAAAATTACCTCATTCATAGTTCAATGTAAATTTATGACAGTTATATAATAAATATTCTTACACATATATTCCGTTCTTACACATATATATTCAGTTCTTACACATATATATTCCGTTATTACACATATATATTCCGTTCTTATGCATATATATTCAGTTCTTACGCATATATATTCCTTTCTTACGCATATATATTCAGTTCTTACACATATATGTTCCGTTCTTACACATATATATTCACTTCTTACACATATATATTCCGTTCTTACACATATATATTCCGTTCTTACACATATATATTCCGTTCCTACACATATATATTCCGTTCTTACACATATATATTCCGTTCTTACGCATATATATTCAGTTCTTACGCATATATATTCAGTTCTTACGCATATATATTCAGTTCTTACACAAATATATTCAGTTCTTACGCATATATATTCTGCTCTTACACATATATATTCCGTTCTTACACGTATATATTCCGTTCTTACACATATATATTCCGTTCTAACACATATATATTCCGTTCTTACACATATATTCCGTTCTTACTCATATATATTCAGTTATTTTTCATATATATTCAGTTTTACGCATATATATTCAATTATTACGCATATATATTCAGTTCTTACACATATATATTCAGTTCTTAAACATATATATTCAGTTCTTACGCATATATATTCCGTTCTTAGACATATATATTCCGTTCTTACTCATATATATTCTTACACATATATTCCGTTCTAACACATATATATTCAGTTCTTACACATATATATTCAGTTCTTACACATATATATTCAGTTGTTACACATATATATTCCGTTCTTACACATATATATTCCGTTCTTACACGTACATATTCCGTTCTTACGCATATATATTTCGTTCTTACGCATATATGTTCAGTATTACGCATATATATTCAGTTCTTACGCGTATATATTCCTATCTTACACATATATATTCCGTTCTTACGCATATATATTCTTACACATATATTCCGTTCTTACACATATATATTCCGTTATAACGCATATATATTCCGTTCTTACACGTATATATTCCGTTCTTACACATATACTCCTTTCTTACGCATATATATTCCGTTATTTTGCATATATATTCAGTTTTCGCATATATATTCAGTTCTTACGCATATATATATTCAGTTCTTACGCATATATATTCAGTTCTTACGCATATATATTCAGTTCTTACGCATATATATAAAACTGAATATATATGTGTAAGAACTGAATATATATGCGTAAGAACTGAATATATATGCGTAAGAACTGAATATATATGCGTAAGAACGCTATATATATGCGTAAGAACGGAATATATATGTGTAAGAACTGAACATATATGTGTAAGAATTGAATATATATGCGTAAGAACTGAATATATATGCGTATGAACGGAATATATATTTGTAGTAACTGAATATATATGCGTAAAACTGAACATATATGTGTAAGAAATGAATATATATTACAGATTCTTACACATATATATTCAGTTCTTACACATATATATTCGAAACTGAATATATATGCGAAAGAACGGAATATATATGCGTAAGAACGGAATATATGTGTAAGAACGGAATATATATGTTTAAGAACGGAATATATATGTGTAAGAACGGAATATATACGTGTAAGAACGGAATATATATGTGTAAGAACTGAATATATATGCGTAAGAACTGAATATATAGGCCTAAGAACTGAATATATATGCGTAAGAACTGAATATAAATGCGTAAGAACTGAATATATATGCGTAAGAACTGAATATATATGCGTAAGAACCGAATATATATGCGTAAAACTGAATATATATCATTGTATATGTGTAAGAACTGAATATATATACGTAAGAACTGAATATATATGCGTAAGAACTGAATATATATGCGTAAGAACGCAATATATATGCGTAAGAACGGAATATATATGTGTAAGAACGGAATATATATGTGTAAGAACGGAATATATATGTGTAAGAACGGAATATATATGCGTAAGAACTGAATATATATGTGTAAGAACTGAATATATATGCGTAAAGAACTGAATATATATGCATAAAACTGAATATATATGCGAAAGAACGGAATATATATGCGTAAGAACGGAATATATGTGTAAGAACGGAATATATATGTGTAAGAACGGAATATATATGTGTAAGAACTGAATATATACGTGTAAGAACGGAATATATATGTGTAAGAACGCAATATATATGTGTAAGAACGGAATATATATGTGTAAATACGGAATATATATGTGTAAGAACTGAATATATATGTGTAAGAACTGAATATATACGTGTAAGAAACGGAAAATATAAGTGTAAGAACGGAATATATATGTGTAAGAACGGAATATATATGCATGAGAACGGAATAAATATGCGTAAGAACTGAAAATATATGCGTAAGAACTGAACATATATGCGTAAGAACTAAATATATATGTGTAAGAACGGAATATATATGTGTATATATGTGTAAGAACGGAATATATATTTATATAAAACACATAATAGTCATTCGTCCTCATCACTGCTGAAGTTCAACGGTAAGATTCTTTTATAACCACGTCTTGGGCTTTGTTTGCGCTCCGTCATGTCAGGGGTGAAGAAATTAAATGTTCCACCATGGATGACTGTTGATCCATGGAATATTGATTGTTGCTCGGATCTGGAACTTGTAGCTTGTTGACTGTAGCATAGGCCTAATTTCGGTTGACATTCAGAAATTTCATTTGATGTAGATCTACTTTGTACATCAAGTAATTTTGAATTCTGTGTCGGCACACAAGCTTCTTTTGTGGTCTGGATCGTGTTGGTGGCAGTTAGAGCAGTTGAAATGACTTTCTGCTGTTTTTCATTGATTTTGCTGTAGTTGTTGGCACTTCCAACATTTTTATGGCCACTAATTTGGATTGTACAGTTAGCCGGCAGGCCTAAGTCATTGCATTTCTGCATGAGGTGCTTTCTGACACTATGATTCGTAATTTTTCTGTCCTTTTCAATTTTTCTGCAGTTCAAGCGCATGTTTTTCAATAGCCCATAGATGTGGTTGATACCCATTCCACATGATTTGAACCAAGCTGTTTCTGGTCGTCGATTTTGTACGTGGTTAATTGACAGGAAGAATGGGTCATCCGCTTTCATCATGGACTGTGGCCGGTTATCTTTATAGATGTTATATGCCTGCACCGGGCAGCGCTGCAGGTTATCTATGTTTTCCCATGCTTTGGGCTTGAACTTGCGTACATTTGTGTGGTCAGTACCAGTTCTCGTTTTTGTTTGTCTCTCTCTGGAGTGTTCGAGGTATTTGTCACCATCTTCATCGGTGTGTATCTCGATGTCCCCCCATTTTAATGTGTGCTGCTCTCTACCGCCACGCATTCCCATTACAAGAGAGAATGTGATATGCAACAGATTGATGATTTGTGTAGCATTTTCAATTCCTAGTTGCCCACACTCAAACAAGTTGTCGATGTCAACATCCGTTATTTCTTCAGCTGCATTTGGCTTGCTCCCATAACCTTGTGACTTTAGATAGGTCATTTTTGCTTTCATTGTATTGTTAATATGGGAGAAAAGAGGATTTTTATTCACCGCTTGTGAATATCCTTTTTTTTGAAGATGTCGTTCAAGGCTAGAAAGAAGTCCTCGAATGCTTGAAGGCTCATACTCGCTGTGATCACTTTTTTTTACCACTGCTAAGAAATTTCCAAATAATTGGTCAAGTTCAGGGATGTCAAGCTGTTCAACAGGCCTGTCTTCTCCTTGTTCATTGCAAAATTGGCGAAATAATTTCATATCTGCCTGTGTCTTTCTCCTGGTGTTTTCGTTTTCTTGTGCATTTATGAATTCTTGTATTTTCTCAGGGTTGACAGCTTCAAACCGTGATTTTTGTTCATTTCCTATCTGTTTCCTTATTGGCATAATTAAATTTGATGCCTCAGACACAGGTTGATTACTGTTTTGTACTTCATCACACTCAGACCCAGCTAACATTGCATTTAATTCAGCCCAGGCGTATTCATCTAAAAAATCAGCCATTTTTGTCTGTTGCAGACGACAACAATTGCAATAACAACAACAACAACAACATTGATAAACAATTCATATAAAGTTAACAACAGATGTTATAAAAGTTCATTGTTTTTATTTTAATGAGTTTTAATCATTATCACACATAATAATAAATTTGTTTAGGAAAAAAAAAATGTGAGCAGAGAAACATTATTCTATTCTGTTCAATTCATAAGGGAGACAAAATGAAGGAGTGGATTGTTTGTTTTGTGTTTTTCTTCAGATCATCAAGGAATCAGCAGACCATTATACATTCTTGCTATTTTTATCAGTGCCTGATCTGTGATTTTTACAAGATCAGTTCTGATAAAGAATTTGTTATGGTTTTGCAAATCATCAAATGGAGAATTATACAGCCAGTGGGGACACCAGTCAAAAGGATTCCAACCTAAGTTTGTACACAATTTTGTGGAATTAAAAAAAAAAAATGACACAGGCTATATAGTCTGTATGTATAATCTATATGAATGTTTGTATACAGAAGAAATTAAAAAATATTTTAACTTTAAACCAGTGTGTTTTTTAACAAATATGTTAAGAAAGTAGTTCCGGCAAAGTTATATCATCACTAGTGATGATATAAAAAAGACATATCGTCACTAGTGACGATATAACTTTTTTTGTGTGATACTAAAATTACCTCATTCATAGTTCAATGTAAATTTATGACAGTTATATAATAAATATTCTTACACATATATTCCGTTCTTACACATATATATTCAGTTCTTACACATATATATTCCGTTATTACACATATATATTCCGTTCTTATGCATATATATTCAGTTCTTACGCATATATATTCCGTTCTTACGCACATATATTCAGTTCTTACACATATATGTTCCGTTCTTTACACATATATATTCACTTCTTACACATATATATTCCGTTCTTACACATATATATTCCGTTCTTACACATATATATTCCGTTCCTACACATATATATTCCGTTCTTACACATATATATTCCGTTCTTACGCATATATATTCAGTTCTTACGCATATATATTCAGTTCTTACGCATATATATTCAGTTCTTACACAAATATATTCAGTTCTTACGCATATATATTCTGCTCTTACACATATATATTCCGTTCTTACACGTATATATTCCGTTCTTACACATATATATATTCCGTTCTTACACATATATATTCCGTTCTTACACATATATTCCCGTTCTTACTCATATATATTCAGTTATTTTGCATATATATTCAGTTTTACGCATATATATTCAATTCTTACGCATATATATTCAGTTCTTACACATATATATTCAGTTCTTAAACATATATATTCAGTTCTTACGCATATATATTCCGTTCTTAGACATATATATTCCGTTCTTACTCATATATATTCTTACACATATATTCCGTTCTTACACATATATATTCCGTTCTTACACATATATATTCAGCTTATTACACATATATATTCAGTTGTTACACATATATATTCCGTTCTTACACATATATATTCCGTTCTTACACGTACATATTCTGTTCTTACGCATATATATTTCGTTCTTACGCATATATGTTCAGTATTACGCATATATATTCAGTTCTTACGCGTATATATCTCCTATCTTACACATATATATTCCGTTCTTACGCATATATATTCTTACACATATATTCCGTTCTATACACATATATATTCCGTTCTAACGCATATATATTCCGTTCTTACACATATATATTCCGTTCTTACACGTATATATTCTGTTCTTACACATATACTCCATTCTTACGCAATTCCATTATTTTGCATATATATTCAGTTTTCGCATATATATTCAGTTCTTACGCATATATATATTCAGTTCTTACGCATATACATTCAGTTCTTACGCATATATATTCAGTTCTTACGCATATATATTCAGTTCTTACACATATATATTCAGTTCTTACGCATATATATTCTGTTCTTACACATATATATTCCGTTCTTACACGTATATATTCCGTTCTTACACATATATTCCGTTCTTACTCATATATATTTCGTTATTTTGCATATATATTCAGTTTTACGCATATATGTTCAATTCTTACGCATATATATTCAGTTCTTACACATATATATTCAGTTCTTACACATATATATTCAGTTCTTATGCATATATATTCCGTTCTTAGACATATATATTCCGTTCTTACGCATATATATTCAGTTCTTACACATATATATTCAGTTGTTACACATATATATTCAGTTGTTACACATATATATTCCGTTCTTACACATATATATTCCGTTCTTACACGTACATATTCCGTTCTTACGCATATATATTTCGTTCTTACGCATATATGTTTAGTATTACGCATATATATACAGTTCTTAAGCGTATATATTCCGTTCTTACACATATATATTCCGTTCTTACGCATATATATTCTTACACATATTCCGTTCTAACGCATATATATTCCGTTCTTACACATATATATTCAGTTCTTACACGTATATATTCCGTTCTTACACATATATATTCCGTTTATACACATATATATTCCGTTCTTAGACATATATATTACATTCTTACGCATATATATTCAGTTCTTACACATATATATTCAGTTCTTACACATATATATTCCGTTCTTACGCATATATATTCCGTTCTTACGCACATATATTCCGTTCTGACGCATATATGTTCAGTTATTACGCATATATATTCCGTTCTTACACATATATATTCCGTTCTTACATATACTTTCCGTTCTTACGCATATATATTCCATTCTTTCGAATATATATTCAATTTTACGCATATATATTTAGTTCTTACGAATATATATTCAGTTCTTACGCATATATATTCAGTTCTTACGCATATATATTCAGTTCTTACACATATATATTCAGTTCTTACGCATATATATTCCGTTCTTACACATAAATATTCCGTTCTTACGCATATATATTCTTACACATATATTCCGTTCTTACACATATATATTCAGTTCTTACACATATATATTCCGTTTTTACACATATATATTCCGTTCTTATGCATATATATTCAGTTCTTACGCATATATATTCCGTTCTTACACATATACTCCATTCTTACGCATATATATTCCGTTATGTTGCATATATATTCAGTTTTCGCATATATATTCAGTTCTTACGCATATATATATTCAGTTCTTACGCATATATATTCAGTTCTTACGCATATATATTCAGTTGTTACACATATATATTCCGTTCTTACACATATATATTCCGTTCTTACACGTACATATTCCGTTCTTACGCATATATATTTCGTTCTTACGCATATATGTTCAGTATTACGCATATATATTCAGTTCTTACGCGTATATATTCCTATCTTACACATATATATTCCGTTCTTACGCATATATATTCTTACACATATATTCCGTTCTTACACATATATATTCCGTTCTAACGCATATATATTCCGTTCTTACACATATATATTCCGTTCTTACACGTATATATTCCGTTCTTACACATATACTCCGTTCTTACGCATATATATTCCATTATTTTGCATATATATTCAGTTTTCGCATATATATTCATTTCTTACGCATATATATATTCAGTTCTTACGCATATATATTCAGTTCTTACGCATATATATTCAGTTCTTACACATATATATTCAGTTCTTACGCATATATATTCT